>APFE030410552.1:0-120734 GCA_000404065.3 Pinus taeda | reverse complement strand
AAAGATAGATCAACGCCTTATAATTCAGCATCTTCAAGGGGGCAACCTCCTTTACATTACATAAATGAACAATTCTTGGATGATTCAAATGACAAAACCTCCTTTCTATATATAGGAGTCTAAGGAGTCACAATATAACCCAGCCGACCTAACAATAATAATATAAAGCCACAAAAATAACAATAGAGGGATTCTATGGGGCACAGTAATAATAATATGGGGACAATAGGGGCACAACAATATTAATAAGGGATAAAACTACAATAGTAATGGGGTAATCACTAGTATTATAGGGACCCAACACGGCCAATGCATTACAAGATATGGTCGGATTCATTTCTTCTTTCTCCAGGGTTTGTTCCTGGTGTATATCTTATTATTTTGATGTTTCTTGTTCCTTTTCTTTCTCCTCTTCCCCATCTATGTAAATTAATTTCTGTTTAGCACACTTATGACCTTTAGTGTATTTTCTCTCACAATTGTAACGAAGCCATTTTTCTCTTTTTTCTTCCAATTGTTTTGGTGTCAACCTTGTAGGTGGTGAAAGGCTAGGAGCAACAACAGTTCCATTTTTATAGTTATGAGTGGTAGGCTTCCTTGTTTCCATAATTTTGCTTTCAATTTTTCTTGCCAACCTGTATGACTTATCCAATGAATCAGGGTCCCAAAGGCGAAACTCATGTTGGATGTTATCATTTAAAGTCCATATGAAGACTTCAATCCTACGCTTCTATGAATATCATTTACCCTTATATTCAGTTTTTGGAAGTGCTCAATGTGCTCGACCATTGAACCCTTTTGTTTGAGATTTATCAATTGGCTAAAGAAGGTGTTGCTCTTTGTATTCTCATAATGTGCTATCATTTCCTCCATGAAAATTGACCAGGTGACAAGTTGTTTACAAGAACAAATCCCTCTATACCATACAAACTGATTCGGTTCTAAATATAAAGATGCAATACATACCTTTTGTGTGTTTTTCACATTATGTAGATCAAAATATTTCTCCATATGTAGTATCCATGTTACGGGATCCTTGCCATCAAACATCTTCATATCCATCTTTGGAATATGTTGGGTCTTCAATCCAACATTAGATTCTATGAAATCATGATTAACATTAATTTTGTTCTCATCATGAGTTTCCTCTACTACCTTTTCGCCATTAGGAGGCCTTTCTTGTAGTAGCTTTGTCCCAACTTCCTTCAAACCTTCCATGTCTTTCTTCAAATCCTCCATGCCTTTCTTCCAATATTCTTTCATACCATGGATATCAACTTCCATGGCATAGAGAAAACTATTTATCTTAGTTTCAATCGCATTCTTCAAATCATCCATCCATTTTCGCTTACTAGGTGTTTCTATATTCTTGATTCGCGTCATTCTTTTTCTTGCTTTTAGCAACTCGATCTTGAATATGTCTCATCTCTGAAATTTCGGATCTCCAAGGTCTAAATTTATGACCTGTAGTAGCCCTTCGCGTCCTCTTTCCAATGTCACCAATCTGATCGAAATTGGATTCTCCAAGAAAGAGTTTTTTCCAATCTCCCAAGATGACCTGCTTATATACTTTTTCAGTAGAGCTAACTTGCACGAAGTGTCACATGTCATTGTTTCGACCTTAGGACCTAAAACTAATATACAGAAAACTACAGTTCAGACTCTTTCTATAACTTCTTACTAAATTTCAAACTGATGCTCAAAGAGAATGTTATGACGACTTTCCCAAGGTCACCTGTTTAGGATGTAATTCGGGAGCTTGCAAAAACCCTAAATACCTTGGACTGTATCTCTGAAAATATAGAGAAACAAGATCTGAAATATAGGCCCCAGCTTCACCAAGTTTTTGGCTCAAATGGATTTTAATTTCAGAGTCTGAAACTTTATAGAAAAACAATTATAGCGAAAATTCCACGATGACCTGTTTGAGATGGAATTATAGAGCTTTCAAAAACTCTAATTTACTCAGATCAAATCTCCAAGAATATAGCGATACAAGATCTGAAATTTGGACCCGAGGTTCAATGAGATTTCCTCTCAAATGGGTTTTTTTGTTAGCTTTTGAAACGTCGCATAGAAATAGTTATAGAAAAAATGCCACAATGACCTGTTTAGAGCAGTGAAACCCTAGAATCCAAAGCTCTGATACCAAATGTTATGAAACAAGCTCACAAAAAGATAGAAAAGAGACATCAACGCCTTAGAAATCAGCTTCTTCGAGGGGGAAACCTCCTTTACATTACATAAATGAACAATTCTTGGATGATGCAAATGAAAAAATGTCCTTTCTATATATAGAAGTCTAAGGGGTCATAATACAATCAGAGCCGACATAACAATAATAATGTAACTACACAATAATAACAATAGTGGGCTTCTATGGGGCACAATAATAACAATATGGGACTACATGGGCACAACAATATAATAAGGGGGTTGCACTAATAACAATAAGGGGTTACACTAGTAGTATAGGGACCTAACACAAGATCCCATTTTCTAGGAATTTTTTTAGGGAAATACAGTCATCCTCTCAAGTAGGTTACTCCCACTCATTACATAGGTAAGATTTTTGGGTAGCGCAGTAAAAATATAGATAAGAGTGTGAATAATAGGAGAAAGATACTAGACTTATATTTCCAAGCATGTTTTCTAATTTTGTAAGGTGAAAATGACTTCTCACTAAATGAAAGTGTTATTCTATTTCACCTCTTAGTTTGGATTTCCTAAAAGAACTTTGAGAATCCTTGGGTTAGGCCAACCCCAGGAGCTCCAGATCTGTCCTATAATTTTGTTAGTAGTATGCTTTTATCCATTTTTCTAGCATTTCTAAAAGTTATCTTTTCATAGCACTTATGAATGGATAAATAGAATATTTTTATTAACAACTCTTTCTTATAGGTTATTTGTGAATTTTATTAAAGTAGTAGCGCTAGTTAATGCCATTTTCAGATCTTCATTCACTTTATTTCTCTTGATGTTGTAACTTTATTGTTCACTAATTTCTTTTCTTGCATAACCAGTTTTGTAGCTACAAAAAGCATATAGAGTTCGGTTTTTACTAGGATAAATTTGTAATAGGTGGTCTTAAACCTTCATCAAGTTGATTTTATAATTTTCCAACATTTCCGTAGATTCCTTTCCTCTCAAACCCACTTTTTTCTTAGTTTACATGCTCACTAGGCCACCTCCTATAGCAAAACAGATACTCTTGTAGTAGCATGTAGCCAGCCCTCCATTCTCACTCAAATTCACAATAAATTCATGATTTTACTTATCTCGCATATTACATCACTCTTGGAACACTAAAAATGCAACTTGGAAGTATAGAGACCTCATAAATTCTTTGGTCAATTTGCTTCAGAAAATTGCTTTTTTTCAATGCTTCCACTTGTATCAAAATTAGCAAGAGAAAGAGACAGTGTATGATTCACATACAATGTTGGCCCCTCTTAATTTTGTATGAACCTTAGGTTGATAATGAAAGTTGGGACCCTTAGGATTTGTAGAATTGTTATTGCAATATTGAAGGCTATCACATTTTGTCATTGTTGTCAGGGAGGTGTCATAGTATGAAAAAATGTGATTACAATCATGGTTGTTCATGTATTTCACATTTTTCATGTAGTAGGGTCCATTGAAAGTATGCAACATGGGTACTCTAGATACAAAATTAAATTCCACATCCAATGTATGCTCTCACTCGAAATTTGAGTAAAATCGTAGGGAGATAAGTTGAAAATACAAGTTGGAAAAGTACTTGTTTTTGTTTTTATATTTTTTTTATCTTTCTACCTTTTTACTCCAAAAATGTTGAATGATCCACCATGGTTTATTTTGATCTAGAGATCAAAAATAGGCTCAAAATTAAAGTGCTCAAAATCTCCCAAAACTGACCTCAAGTTGTAGTGTTCGTCGTCTTGATTCCAATGATGCTTGAATCGCCTCAATCCACATCATATGAAGAATTTATGACATTCTAAAGTTTTTGACCAATAGTTAAAAAGTCAACAACAAGGTTGACTAGGTTGCTGACTAGGCAGTTTGTATAGATGATGTCATCAATTGACTGTGCAAGGAACGGTTGGCGATGAACCAATCAGGTCTTGACATGTGGCATCATGGTATGGGTGCATTTGGCACGTTTTGGTTTGTTCGTGAGTTTTGAGGTAGCCCAATCAAAAGTTGTCATGTGGCCCAATGAGAGGGCGCCCTGTGGTTGGCCAAAAATTTTATATAGGGCACCAAGGTCTCAGCGGGGTTTGACCCCTCAACCTGTCACATAAAAACTGTGCACGCTATTGTCACACTACTACGTTGGTTCATAACCTATAATGGTCATGGGTTATATTTGAAATTAAAGTTTTTGACAACTGGGATGTGGGGCCGGGTGGCTAGCCCCAACCCCCAAGTCACATCACTCTCCACAGGACCACGAAAGAAACGGAGTGGGGGGAGGGCGATTAGGCCCCAACCCCGGATCATATGGTATGGGTGTGACCACTGGCAAGAGGTAAAGCGTAGGGGGCGAGAGGTTTAGCCCAGACCCCCGTTTTGGTTACCCCATATGTCCAAACCCAATGGCAACGAGGGAGGGTAGTTAGCCCTGGCCGTCAACCACATCAATGACATTTGACCTTATCCTAGAGTGGAAGGTGCAGAGTCAGCAGAGGCAGGTAGTTTTCACTGGCCGCCAGCCATATCGACACAATGTGACCACGTCATGATAGAAAAGAAGCTAAACTAGCGAAGGCGGGCAGTGAGCCCTATTCCCCGACCACATGCACCTCCACATGACCCTGATCTGGTACATAGAGGTTATTAGCAAAATTAAAGAGGTAACAAATTTCACTTTTTGCGGCGGGAGCTCGGGGGACTGTGTAGAGGGTGAAATCATCATGTAGTTAGCAGGTTTTGCCAATTTGCAGGATAGATAGTAGAGCTTGGCTTGGAGAAGCATATCTTACTCAGTTTTTAACCTTTTTGAGATCAGGAAGAGCCTAGATTGGGGTTTTTTAGTGTTTTGGACTCAATGGCAGCCTCAATTTTATGATTTGAACACTTTATGATAGATTTTTTTACAAAATCAAGTCTTTAAGCGCTAGAGGAAGAGACACATTTGAAGCATTACAAAGGCATATTTAAGCATGGAGAGAGCCTAGTTAGAGTTTTTCCAGCCTTCCAGTTTCATTTGTAATAGTTATTACTTCAGTAGAGCAACTCTTTTTAGTATTTTCTCAATGTGTTAAGGAGAGAATCTCTTTTTAACTCTTCATAGCGAAGGATTTTCATGTTTATGCTTTTGATTCCAGGTGGAGTAAAAGGACCTATTGTGTGAGAGTCCTTTTTATGTTGACATTTTCATGACTTGTTGTAGGGAGTCACTTTTCTTAGTGAGAATTATTTGTAGGAGAATGTTTCTTTGTAGGAGAAACAAGCCACTCTACTGTCAACAAGTTGTATGTACTCATTTGTTGTTGAAATAAATATAGTGGTCTAGCTATTGGAGCAAACCCAGAGATGTAACCCAGGAGGGGTGACCTCCATTATCAAATATTGGTTTCTTCTCTTCATGTTTATCATCTTGAGTTGCATGTGAATTTTTTTCTCTTTTAAGTTCATGTGAAAACTTAACTCACCATCTTCAATAGGTTGTGAAACTTATTTTACTATTAAAGTCCCATTTTGTTAACTTGCAAAGTGTCAAAGGACGGTCGGTTTTTTACTCAATGGCAGCCTCAGTTTTCTGATTTAAACACTTTATGATAGATTTTTTTACAGAATCGAGTCTTTTAGTGCTAGAGGCAGAGACATATTTGAAGCATTACAAAGGAATATTTGAGCATGGAGAGAGCCTAGTTAGAGGTTTTACAGCCTTCCAGTTTCATCTACAGCAATTATTACTTCAGTAGAGAAACTTTTTTCAATATTTTCTCAATGTGTTAAGGAGAGAAACCATTTTTAACTCTTCATTGAGAAGGTGTTGCATTTTTATGCTTTTCATTTCAGGTGGAGTACAAGGACCTATTGTGTGAGAGTCCTTTTTATGTTGACATTTTCATGACTTGTTGTAGGGAGTCATCTTTCTTAGTGAGAATTCTTTGTAGGAGAAAGTTTATTTGTAGGAGAAACAAACCACTCTATTGTCAACAAGTTGTATGTACTCATTTTATGTTGAAATCAATAAAGCATTCTAGCTATTGGAGCAGACCCAAAGATGTAGCCCAGGAGGGGTGAACTCCGTTATCAAATATTGGTTTCTTCTCTTCATGTTTATCATCTTGAATTGCATGTGAATTTTTTTCTCTTTTAAGTTCTTGTGAAAACTTAACTCTCCGTCTTGAATAGGTTGTGAAACTTATTTTACCATTAAAAACCCATCTTGTTAACGTGCAAAGTGTCAAAGGATGGTCGGTTTTTGATAGAAGAATCTTACCTCATTTTTAGATCATTCTTATAAAGTTGATTCTTGTTGTACTTTTTTTTTAAGGCCCATTTTTCACCTCAATATTTCTCTAATGCTCTTAAATTGTTAGAACACTCCACAACATTGTGAAAAAGAACTCTCACTTTAAATGGAGAGACCAGGAAAAGCAAGCCTTTTGGACAATCAAGCAAGCTATCTCTAAAGACCATGCTTTAATGAGCTCAAACTTCTTGAGAGACTTTACACTTTACACTTTTAGTTTTGATACTGCATATGTTGTTGTACTTACCTAGAAAAATGAACTTGATCATGAAATTCTTATTTCTTTCATGTGTTCTACTTTCAAGGGAGCATAACTTAATTACCAAACGATGGATAGATAACAATTTGTTGTCTATAAGGCAATAAAACACTTCGGGTCTTATCTTCTGAAATCTAGAACTAAAGTCATTGTTCCCTATCCAGCAATTAGAAATCTACTAGTACAAAATGAGCTAGGTGAGAAAAGGGTACATTGAATGACAACTTTTCAAGAGTGTGATCTTGAAATAAAACCTGCACAAATTTTCAATGATTAAGGTCTCTGCAAACTTACCACTAAATGTGTTAATTCACCTGATCAAGATCCTTGTTATAATGATGGAGTATATTTACTGCAAAATGAGGTTTTATGCTTTCATGATACCCCCAATTCATGGTATGCTAATATCATTTTTTTCGTAATGAATGGTATAGGTCCCCATCATCTTGAGGTAAAGAAAAGTAGAACATTAAGGTTTAAGTCCGCTCCTTTATAATTGATAAATAACTTTCTTTTCTACAAAATTTACAATTACTACATTGTTGTCTAGAACATAAGTATTCTCAAAAAGTCCTACAAAAACTCCATTCTAGTCTTTTGGTGTCCATTTTAGTGAGGATATTACTACTCATAAGGTACCAAGAGCTTAGCACTAATGACCCACATTATTCAATGATGCCCATGCTCTGGTTTGAAAGTGTGAAAAGGTTGTTGGTAGGGTCAAGAAGCTTGTTTTTCCTCTTCATTCCATAATTGTTGAAGCTCCCTTTTGGAAATGGGGCTTAGACATAGCTGTTCCTATGAACCCTGCCTCATATCAACAACATAAACACATAATAACAACAAATGATTATTTTTCAAGATTGTAGAGGCAACCTTTTTACAAGTAGTAAATGCGAATCAGGTTAATATCTTTCTTAGATACTCATGTTATCACTCATTTCATTATTCCATAATCACTAGTCTTTGACAATGTATCTTATTTTTCTTCTTGGAATCTAGATGCTTATACTTTAGAAAAATGGATTAAGATCAAATATTCAATGAACTATTATCCTCAGGGTAATGGTCTTATTGAATCATCAAATAAAAACCTGTTAACAATCTTAAAAAGAACTATGTCAAATAATTTTTAAAAAATGGAACATTGCCTTGTTTAATGCATTGTGGGATGATAGTGTGATTCTGAAAGTTGCTAATGGTAACTCTTTGTTTTTTCTTCTACATGGTAGAGAAGCGGTACTTCCTCTCAATGTCTTTTTTCCTTCTTTACATTTTTCTCAGAAGGTACAGGAAGTTGAATATTCAACCATGCAAAACAGAATGAGTGCCTTACTTAAATTAGAAGAAGAGAGAGAGAAATCTAAGAATAAGTTTCATCAACATTAATAAATCGTGAAACGTTGGTTTGATGACAAATCATCCTCTAATTGAAACTTGGAAGTAGGTGATCTAGTAATCAAGTGGGACAAAGCACATGAGAAGAAGGGAGAACATACAAAGTTTAAAAATTTATGGCTTCGGCCTTTTCATTATTATAGAAGTGACTGGCCCTAGCACATTTCAACTACAAACTCTAAAGGGACAGTCATAATCCCTTCTAGTCAATGGCCAACTCCTTGAAAAATATTTTTCCTAAATCCCTTTGAGGAGGCTAATTTTGTAAATATTTTTGTTGTTTTCATGTAATTTTTCTTTGAATAGTTTCCCAATTTTGGTATTTCTAGTTTGTTTGGACAGGACCACTATTTTAAGCCAAAAAATCTTACTAGAATCTAAGGAAAACATTAAATAGATGATTATTTTCTAGTTGGTGCTCTAGTGTACTGATTTGTTTGTATTTGATTTGCACATAATAGGAAAGGTCATTTGTTCAAAATATCTGGAAATTTTATCATCGTTACAAAAAAAACATTTAAAATAGTCCATGTTTATTAAGGCAATTCATTATCCAATCAATAGTGTTTAATTTATAGTTTAATTGGTGCAAAGTTAGTGATGGTTAACTTCTTATGCCATTTGCTACTTTTGAGGAAATTTTTTGGTTCAAATTTTCTCCCCCACCTATTACAGGGTCCTTCTTAGGGTTACTAACTAATTAAGTCAAAGTATTATTAACAGACTTAGTTGAAGGATAGGGGGTTTCATTGTGAGCGAGGCTACCATGGTCATGGAAGATTAGGAAATGACATCACCATATCTGGTCACCAAGTTATGGGGATGGCTTTTGGTCATTAGGTTGAAAGATAAGAGATCTCATCATGAGCTGACATGCTCATTTCATAATATTCTATGAATGGCAGTGCCATCATCTAGCCAACAAACTAGAAAATTGTTCTTCAGCCAAACCCTGAATAAATAAAATAATTTAAAGAAATCTATAAATTATCATTCCTAATAATTGGGATAAAAGAATCTAAATTTAGGTTAAAAGGTATCCCTGCCAAGGCTATGGATGCCTCAATGGTCACAGAGGAAATGCTTATGGTTTTGAATTCATGTTTACACTACTTGCCTAGTTAACTATCAGTCTTTCTAATTTTTGGTTATAAATTCCCTGAATATCCATAATGGTAATGGATTCTTACTAATTTGAGTTTTTGTATAGTGATGAAATATATCTACACATATTTGAGAATGAGAGATTTTAATCAATTTTTAAACTAAATGAGAGCAAACAATTTTCAAGCTATTGGCATCTGTTTTATTTAACATCTTATCTACATTTCCTTAGCATTATGTAGATTTCTAGTGAGATACAATTGGTTTTTCTAGTGAGTCGCCATTTGTTGGCCACCCAACAGCCTCCCCTTACATCCTTCAAAAGAAATGGATCCCTCCTTTCATTTTCTTCTTATTCTAGGATTTGTTGTTTTACCTAGGTGACTTGAAACGATGATTCACTTCTTCTCACTAGTAGAAAATGCGAAATTAGTGACTAGGTGACTAAAAATGTTAGCCACCATAGATTTTCCAAGTGAAATACTATAAAAAATGAGCAATCTTAAGTGACCCAACTAAAAATTACTAACACAAATGACTAATTTAGTCCCAATTTAAAATATACAATCAACTAATAAGTAATACAACTAAAAATGACTAACATGAAAGACTAATTTATTATAGGAACAAAAATATGACTACCTAACAAGTACGACAACAGTACAAATCAGTCGTTTATGTTAGTAATTTTATTTGTCATTTCAACAAACCTTCTATATCCACAAGGCATTTATGTATGTTAGTACACATAATCCCCCAATCCTTAAGTCTTTAACCCTTAAATACCCCAATCCCTAGAAACCCTATGTCCTTAACCCGTCACCACTAAATCCCTTATCACCTAAGCCCTAAACTCCATAATCTTAAAATACCTAACCCCTAAACACCTAAACTCCTAAAGAATTAACCCTTTAACCCCTCATTTGCAAGCCCTGACCTCTACACCTCTAAATCCTTAACCACAATCCTTAACACCTTAAACCTTTAATCCCAAACCCCTAAAAATTCATTTTTAAATACCATATTGATGAAACATCACTCAAAATATTATATTGGTTTACCATAATGTTCAAGATCATGTATGTCCACAAAAATTAAGCATATTAGTCACATAAAAACTTTCAAATGAAAAATTGAAGAAAATCACTAATATCGTGCTGATTTCATTTGCTAGTCAGTAATCTTGGCAATATCCAAAAACCATCTTATTGCTCTTTGCCTATCCTTCCCCAATTCAAGTTCCTATTCATGATCCATTAGCACAGGGCATATTTTAAGGATTTAAATGTTTTCCTATATATAGCATTGTAGGTGACTATTTTGGTTTGAAAATTCATACGTATAGAATGTAGGAGAATGTTCAATAAAAAACATGTAATTTAATATTGAAATTAGTAAAAAAAATTGGTGAATATCATCCATTTAATCGTATATATGTAAAAAATTAGGTGAATTTTTAACCAAATTGGCGAATATGATTTTCAAAAAACGACCAAAAATAGCCCATTCGTGAAATTTTGCCCCTAAAATTTTCCTTACATTAGCAGAGAAGCAAAGGAAACAATAGTTACTTGAGAATTCTCATAAGCGAAAATATATGTGAGTGCATCCGAGATTATTATTCATTGTGAATAACAATTTTTGTGGGCTTTACTGGCACACTATTATTCAGTAGTTGAGGTTTTATGTTGGGTGAATGGTGTGTTCTAGCATTAGGAGAGAGGGAAGGTGTGGTGGTTCCAGTGAAGTGGATTGGGAATTCCTAAGGTTGGGGAGGTTATTTTGCTGGGTAAGACAAATGGAACAATTCAATTAATATAACGTTGATGGTAAAACATCAATGTTGCGGGGTGGAATTCTGAGACAGGGATATGAGAAAACATGTTGAGTAGAGTTCGAGATGATTTTCAGCGAGAACTCAGGGTTTAGTATTCTAAATCGTTGACGAATGACAGATTTTTAACAAATTCATATTTATTTCAAGACAAGGCACTACAGGTTCTTCGTTTCTTTTTATTTCTCACTCTCTAGTTTCTTTTTCATTTGAGCCCCTAGGGGCCATCTTATTTGCAAAATCCAAGGCCATCCCTTTGTGGGATAGTTTGTCTGGGTTTCTTTAAAAAATTGCTCATTCTTCTTGGAATTGAGCTCACTACTGAGAGGGGGGTGAAGCAGTAACGTAAGGGCTTAATTAACGTTTTTTTTTTAATTTATCAAAACAACCAATAATTAGTAACCCATCAACTAACATATGAAATGGATAGAAACTCAACATGTAAAATCACCATAAATAGTATCAGAACCATGCATAAAAACGGACACAAGTTTTCCAGTGGAAAACCCTCTCGAGGGTAAAAAACCACCTTGTTGTTGCTTCTCAAATTTTCTATTACGCTGAATTTTTTTTTATGTAGAGGAGCTACCACCCTGTAGATGGAAGACTCGACTACTAAGATAGTCTTCTAGCAACATCAGTCGGAAAAACTCTTCTCTCACGACTCTATGAACAACCATTCGTTGGAATCCACCATGACCAAAGAGCCTCATCCAACAATACTGGATCTAGAGAAATATGCTTCCTATACTGATTTGACTACTAGAAGGCCCCCACCTTATATACACGTTGTCTATTATGAAGCCTCAACACCTTCAACACCTCCATGTGAACCACGTTTCAAAATATTTCAGACTGGGCTCACAAACTTAATCAACATGAGCAACCCAACAACTTATCTCTTATCTGATATGAAAATTAATTATTTTAGTCACACCACCCAACGTGCACTACAGGTAAGCAATATGCAAGACAAAATATTGTAGCACACTCTCACTCTCACACCAACATTCCTCTCATACAACCAAATCAATAATACAAAACTTTCACAAAAGTATTTTCCAAAATATCCTCAACAATCTCCAAATCAATACCTTAGGAAAATACCACGGTTACCTCAGTACCATGGAAACATGTAGCATGGTAATCTCCAAGTCAATACCACATGTAAATATCATGGTTATGTCAATGCCACATACCCATGTACCACGATAATCTTCGAGTCAATACCACGGGTAAATACCATGGTTATTCCAATACAACACATCCATGTCCCATGGTATTCTCCAAGCCAATACCATAGGTAGATACCAAGGTAATGCCAATACCACGGTCACTTGTACCATGTTAATCTCTAACCCAAGTACCACCCTGCTCCACACACACAAACACTTGCACAACTGTCAAACAAGCATATGCATAAACTCATCAACTATGGAAACCATACATAACATCTGCACATTAGCAAATTTGTCACAAGCCAAACTACGCTTGAACCATATGTCACACTCATACATACTCAAACCACCTGCAACACATGCTTCCATCAGGAAACCAACTTGACATCAATGCCAACCAACAACACTGCAGCCAACAATTGCACCAATAATTGTATCATCAATGCCAACAATCTCCCCCTTTGGCATTGATGGCAACCCCTGTTGAACCATCCAACTGATGTCGACCTTTGAAACTGATCTCTGTAGACACTCCCCCTTTGACATCGATGGAAAAACGATAAACTCATCAATGGTAGTGATAATTGAATAATCAATAGCTCCCCCTCGGCAGTAGCTGAATCTCACCATAACACATCTCCAAGCAGCAAACACTCTTTCTCCTCTATGAGTGCATGAAAATAAGTGAAGCATCAACATCCAATCAAAGTTGATCGCCAACATAAAGCAACAACAAGTAGATATAACATAGTAGCACAATAGCTGGGTCAAGTAGCAGCAACCATAAATCACTCTAGCCTCAAGCAGCAACAATATACTCAACTCTCTGAAGCAACAACAACAAGGCAAAGTTGATCATCAACATAAAGCAACAACAAACCATCATAAGCACCAACAATAGCACCATCACTCTCCAATCAAAACAACAATAGCAATAGAACAAATCTAATCAGCTTCATAACACAACACTAGACTACATCCATCAACAATAACATAGTGTGGGTAGCAGCAATATCCTCCTAAAAAGCAATATAACCATCAACAACAACACATCATAAGAAGAGTAACAACAAAAGAAAACTCATAAATGTATCTTAGTAGCAACAAGAAGCAACAATATCAAGAAACATGCTCCCCTTGAGCATGTATTTAGACTGAAGCCATCATCATTAACCTACAATGAAAGCCTTCTCGCTGAAAGTGTCTACATCATGGACCAGAAGACTGACCCTTGACCAAAATGTACATGACATTATAGGCATTTTACATGGTTATGACAACAATGACTCTATGGACCTAACTTTACATCATGACACTTTTGTCTAATCCAATAATATGGCATTCCCTAAAAAAAATTGAGCATTTGTTACAAGGCTTCATAAGTGAAATGCATGGTTGAATATGACAATGACCAACACTCACTTGTATAAGGCTTCGTCAAATGACATCTATCAAATCATATATGGTTGTACCAACTCTCATATGAGTAATACCATAACTAAGAAGACCAAGTAAACAAAATAGTACAACCTCTTTCAAAATTCAATAGACATACATGTCATGAATTAACTCAACATTGCATAACATATAAAATATGACACATTACAAAGCATATGTTCATCAACACATAGCAAGACCATGAGACCACTCCACTGATTTCTAACCAGTTAGCAACACCATATTCTGACACAACCTCACTCAGCCATCATTGAAAGTTGCTCTTAAAATGCACATCTATACCATCATCTGCAATCTAGCCTCAAATTGGCCATCAAATGGACAACATAAAATTCCAAGCCACAAGTATACACAATCTACCGCCATCGATTTTTGTCATGAGAACTTTGTCTCCAGCATCCAATTAACAGATCCAATAAAATCACCTTCAAAACGACTAATGCCTTTAAACTTAACAATATTATTTGTGGTTTCGTAGAAAGTGTTCCATTTTTGGACCACCTTGCCAATATGGCTGATATCCATCAATTCTAAAGTCCCATATATGTCCAACTAAAACTACGAGACAATACACCAGCAAAATAAAAAAACAAATTCTCCAGAAAAAAACAACATTAAGTAGATAGGAGACATATCAAGTGATTCAAAAATAAGTTTTGCCATCAATGGATATTAACACGTGTCCTGTAAACACATTGCTAGCACATAACTTTAACTATTCCTCTGCAATGCACATGATCAAACCGTCAACAAACCTGCCATCGATCTCCTCTATCTTCATTCACATCAGCCCTCAAGTTCTGTCATAGCACGTGTCACAAATATGTATTCTATTACTTCATATGTGTACGATCTCAAAATTGCACTCGGCCTCTCTACAATAGCTGGAACCATAATACTCACAGGTGCATACTATTCTGATCTTTGATTTTTGAAATACACAATTTCCAGCGATCCCATCTCACAGGTCTATAATCGATCTCAATAACTTCTTGGCTCCACTTGTGCATACACTCATGGCGCATGGTCTGATGCTTGCCATGACAATGTTCAAACTACCTGGTGCATGGTCTGATGCTTGCCATGACAATGTTCAATAGATATTCAATTAAGTTCATCAATTGAACTTGGTTTTATCACTTCTAAATTCTCATTTATTCATTCACGATAGTAACACTTACATCATCTTAGTTATTTTTTACGGTGTCATGTGATTCTATATGTGTCATTCAACATCATGTGCAAAGCAGCTGAAACAGTTTGACACCATAAAGTTAGTCCAATTAAAGATCCACAAAACGGCCAAGATATATGGTCATTTTTCTACAACTGAGCTTGCAGTAAAATTATTATCTCCAAGATGAAAGACCCATAACAGAGCTGCATTTCCATGAAGCTACCCGAATCTTCATATCAAAAGTGACTCTACACAATTTAAAGCATTTGTTGTTTCACTCTCAGCTATCCACAAACTCCCAGATGTTATTGACATTATTGTTGTGAATTTTATACAAATTGTGATAAGTTCCATCGAAACCTTAACTGACAATGCCCCACACAATAATAGATCATTGTAACTCTATCCAATGCCATTTATCACACTCTCTCGACTTCATTCCATCTATATATACAACCTCCTGCACTTCAACACAACCTCATGCGGTGGATCAGCATTCCCATTTCCATCAACATCTTTCATTCGCAATTTTTTTACTATGACTTTATGGGTTGTTGCCTCGTCATCCTCATAATTCAATTGGGAAAATTTCTTGTTATTGGGATCATCTGGGGTCTTTTTCTTTGCAACTCTCTCTTTATTGCAGACTATGGCTCGATCCTTTTACAACTCTATGCTCTTCAACCTCTGTCTACTCCACCGTTACGTACTACGACTTCACGTCATCATTTTTTTTTTCTTTCCTTCATGGTTCTTTCTCCTCTGCTACCACGACCTTTTCCTTTGCCATATTGTTGTTGTCGGGGTTGATTGTAGTAGCAGTATTTTGGGTTTCCACAGCCCAAATCTTCCACGTGCTCCTACGGGTTTTCTTTTTCTCGTGGCCATCTCCTGAATGACATGCCAGGCGACTTGACAAGTGGCTGTGGGTTTTTGCCTGCTCCTTCACTGCGAGGACTCGTCTATTTTGCATTGCTTATTATATTCCATGGCTTCTTCTGAATTGGACTGCACCAGATGGCAACTACTTCCCTAGTTGGCAAGAGTTGGGTTGCCACAGGATGGCATTATGATTGCGATGCGTTTTTGTGATTTTACCTGTTCACCATAGTTAAAAAGAAAATAGTGCATCTATCAGCCACCTGACTTGAACACTGCCGTGCCTGTCGAACAGGTGGGTCGTGCAATCTAGCCAACGCTAGCCGGTACTTACAAACTGCCGACAACAACGTACACCGATCGACTTCTCTCCGGCCCTTTAAATGGAGGGAGTCTTCCACCATCGTCTCCTTTACAGTGTAGGCAATCCTCAGAAATTCTATAGCGCCAGAACCAAAGTCTTGCCTCTGGCCTGCAATGAAGCTCGTTCTCTCGTATTTCTCTGATATGTGAACGAAGAACTTTCACTTTCGGAAGGGCTGATCAATGCAACACCACTGCCCAATCATTAATGCATTCCACGTCCATGGTGGAATTAACCACGACCCGATCAAAATGTCACTATGCTCATTCACACTAAGATTCCATCGCACAGAGAAAGATTACCCCTTTTTTCTTGATCATCCTGGACTGAATCAAAACAACCCATTCATCAGCCATGGAGACTATAACAATAAACCTGACGAAAATTCAAGGATCAAATTTATTTACATCCACTAGATCTTAACCAGATCCATATTTCAACGTTCAGACCATATCAACTTCATTAAATCCATTATAAAACTAATCATTACGTTCAACTTTCTCCTTGGTGACTAGATCAAATTGCCAATTCGATGCTTAATTTCGTTTCGTTTTATTAATAGTTACTCACCACATTTATAACTTACCCATCAATGCGTTACTATTTGAACTAACACTCTAACTAATCAACTCGTTCACACTTTAGGTGATTAGATGAACCTTATTTGGAAGTTATCCGGTTGGTTGCGATGCTTGATTAATGACCTCCCCACCGGACTTATACACAATGTGTTGTCATTTGTTGACGCAACGATGTCGTAATGATAATGTAATATATGCGTTTTGGGTCACTCCCTTAAAAAAAAATTAGATGAACCACCAATGCATCGATCACCAGATCTGAACCAACAAACTGCTACCATACCATCAACCATCAAATCAACACACTACTTTGTGTGCACATTTTACACATTTTACAGCGACATAGACCCATGAATTAGCTTTTTCATGCACTTGCCATGCTTCTCATGCACACCCCCCCTTTTTAATGCTAATCATCGATTTATTTGTTTGGTGCAGGTATTTTCCTCAAAACTCCATGCTTGGATTTGTAATTACATTATTGCACGACAAATAATTCAAAATTCACATTTAATGGGCATAAACCAAGCGATAAACAAACCTTTTTGTTGTCCGACCCTATGACTGCATTTTTATGGTTTTTAATGCAAATATCATGATGCGGTCATATGGTCCCCCTAAGGCCATGCATGCCTCATTTTCTTTTTGCAACTTCTTACTGCTCCTTCGAAAATCCAGTGATATTAGTTTTTTTGTATTTCATATTTCCTCCTCAATAGTTTCTTCGTCTTTAATGGATTTGGTCCTTTTGTAGGATTAAAAAGGGTTAATCGAGCAAGTTAAGCTAGCTTGTGGCCATGACTTCCACACTTTGAAACAACTATTATTTAACAATCTCCATTTTCTTGCAAAATATTTACGTTTTATTTTTAGATGTCTAAAACCATTGCAATACAAACAATACCTATAAAATAATTTTTGATACCTTGGCTTTTGATTTGTTGATGGATGAGGAATTGGATGCTTGTGGTGCCTACCATCTGCTTGCCCTATTGATGTTTTCCCTTTTTCCTTGATTTTGTTTGATGTTGTTTCTTCTTAGGGATTGTTTTGGTTTCAAGATCTTCTACAACACAACTTCCCATTTCTTTTTTTTCCTCTTTCATGGAACATGGCTCTTCCAAATTGGTCTTGATAAGAAAGGATTTTCGACTCATATCCAAAATTTCATTATTTTTCTCCACCTTTTGATATGGAGATAGCTTATTGTTAGCTTTTTCCAAATCACATCTCAATGAGGCTAATGTATCCTCTAATTTTTCACAGTATGCTTCACGATCTTGTATTTGATTTTTAATCTCTCATATTCTTTGTTGACTTCTTCATGTTGTTTCTTCATATCAGTGATTGATACATTTGTTGACACCTAATTAGAGGGATTGGGTGTACAACTGTAATTAATGTAAATAAATAATAGAGAAGATAGAGAGTCATCGGGAGCTGAACCGAACAGTCACTCCCTCTTGTATATAATAATGAACAACCTGAATGAATAAAATGAGTTTTTATTTGAGGAGTTACCTCCTGGTCTGACATGGTATCAAAGTAGGCGTCATTTTTTGGCATCCTTTTTTAATTTGTAACTCCTATTTTGTTTTGCCTTTGTTTTGCATCTTTTGCAGGCTGACATTTCTGTCAAATCCCTGCGAAATCTCATTTATCATTTAATACATTTGTTGAAGTGCGTTGCATTAGAGCTAGTTGTTGAAGCCGAAGGTGCTATTATGACTTGGATTTCCTCCTACTCTGAGTATGGTATATATACCCTTTCGCATTGAAAAACCATATATCCTTTTTCGTATTCACATCTATATGTTTTCATATTCCCTTGAGCCAGATCTCAAGTATTATAAACCCATAGATATAAATATCGTCGAGTCCGCTTTTTAATCACATATCACAAATCTCTTGCCCCGATCAATATCGTTGCATGTTTGTGGCTACATGTTTGTGATGTGATCATACCCTTCATTAAACCCACTCATACACAATTCCTGAGGTTTCACTTTATCTGGCTCATTCTCCACCATTGATCTCAACCTCCAGATCCGACGGCTGACATTGATTTCGGGGGGCCACTTGCACGGCGGTTACCCACCCGAAAAGTGCCTTTTAACTCCACCGTTGATCATCACCTCCAAATCCGACAGTTTATAGTGATTTCGGGTGCATTAGTTGCACGAGAGTTACCCGCCCAATACGAGTGGTTTTTCTCTCTCCTCTAGTCGCTACGTGTCAATTGCTTAGTGGAATCGGGCACTCCCCTCTCAATACCACTTATCGTTTTTTATCCGCTCGAAATTCCGCTTGTAACACGAAATCCGCCTTTAGCCAGTGTTGTCACCCCGACTCGTTTTGCTTGCGATAACCGTTGATCGCTTACCATCGACGACCCTCCTCCATTCATCTCATCCGCTCATCTCCTCCATTCATCTCCTCTGCTCATCTCTGCCATACAATGCAACAAAAGAACTACAACTACAGTCAGACTCTGATATTCGGGTGAACGTTGAATTTTGTTAAGTTGAACATTGTTGGTATAACAATCATTTTATGAGTAAAATTTTGCAGCAGCAATATTTTTCTCCACTGTACACAGATTTTACAATGCATTCAATTATATCTATTATGGGAGTAATTCTCAATGGAAAAGAGAATTATCCTGAATGGTCGTGGAAAATCCAACACAATTTCATTTTCAATGACCTATGGAAAGGAGTGTGTGTTAGAGAAGGAGACGAAGTGCCAGTCCAGCCTACCTCAAACAAGGAGCTCCCCATTTGGGAAAATAAGAACAGCAAAGCCTATGCATTGATTGCAGCATCAGTAAGTGAAGAGGTGAGTCAACACATTTTTCCATTTTCAAATGCTTTCGAAGCCTTACAAAAGTTGAAGGAACTCTATGACTCACGCTCTACACTTGAAGTTGTTCAATTCATGATTAAACTCTTCACCCTTGAATAATGCATGATATCAAAGTCACTAAGGTTGAATTGGATATTCTTTTGATCGCTTTTCTCAAGGAACTTTATCCTACTTACTCCAATTATCTTGAGTCATTGCAAGCAAATGGAAATCTCAAAGATATTACCTTTGACTCTCTTGTGAAAAAAATTGTTGAAAGAGAGAAAGCTTTTGGAAAGAAGACAGCCCCTTAATCTTTTGAAGAGGTTGTGTGCCTTGCTCATAAAGAAAAGAATCTTGCCCAAGATTCTTCTAGAGGAAGAGGTGGTCGAAGAGGAAGAGGAAGATATTTCAGAGGCAGGGGGGCAGACACTCTCAAGGAGAAAAGTCATATTTCAATTGCATACGTTGCAAAAGAAATGGATCACATGATGCCTCCACATGCAAGCTACCTTGGGACAAAATTGCGCAGTAAAGAAACCAACCCAAAGTTAAAACTAATGACACAGACAAAGGTAAAGCACCTGAATCCGCTCATTATGTTGTGGCACAATGTAATATTGGAGTAAATGAAGACTTATTTAATGCTTCACTTGCTTCTTCAGAAAATGATTGGTTGCTTGATTCAGGAGCAACATGCCACATGACTTTTAGAAGAGATTTTTTTGAAGAATTTACTGACAATGTTGATGGAGCAGTATACTTTGTAGACCAATCAAAACTCAAGCCATCAGGGCTTGGCACAGTGAGGCTTAAATTGCCTGGTCTTCCAGACTTTCTTCTGCATCATGTTCTATATCTCCCACAGTTGACGAGAAACTTGTTGTCCTTTGTCCACATCCGCCAACAAGATCACTCCATTCATATGTTTGATGGCAAGCTTGAGGTGAGAAAAGCATCTGACCACTCACTTGTCATGATGGGGATAGAAGAAGAAAGGCTTCTCAAGTTGTAGGGTACCTCTGCTCGTGCATTGGGAACTAAACTAATTTGCTGCAAGTGGGTCTACAAGAACAAGTATAAAGTTGATGGCTCACTTGACAAGCACAAAGCCAGGCTTGTGGAAAAAGGTTTTGCACAGAAGGAAGGGGTCGATTATGAGGAAACTTTTTGCCTCACAGCAAAATGGGCTACCATCCAGACACTCTTTGCCCTAGCAACTCAGAACGGTTGGAAAATCCATCAAATGGATGTAAAAACTGCTTTCTTGAATGGAGATCTAAAATAAAATATTTTTATGTCCCAGCCTGAAGGATTTGTTGTGAAAGGACATGAACGTAAAGTATGCAAACTTGTGAAATCCTTGTATGGCCTCAAACAAGCACCGCGAGCCTAGTATGAAAAACTGACTGAGCGTCTTCTGAAACTCAATTTCAAACATTATGATCTTGATGATGCAACTTTGTTTGTCAAGAAAGTTGGAAAAATAGTTGTATATCTTGTGGTATATGTAGATGATCTTTTGATAACAGGGAACAAAGAAAGCTACATTGCATCCATAAAGAAGGAATTGAAGAAAGGTTTGGAAATGACTGATTTGGGCTATGTCCATTACTATCTTGGTATTGAAGTAACTCAACATCTGAAGTCCATATTCCTTTCTCAAAAGAAGTACATTGGAGATCTGTTGAACAGGTTTGGCATGACTGAATGCAATCCTCTGACTACTCCAATGGAACAAAACTTACAGCTCACATCCATTGAAGGAAAAGAATTTGAGGATGCAAAAAAGTATAGACAACTTGTAGGAAGTCTCAACTACCTAACTACTACCATACCAGACATTTCGTTTGTTGTTGTAATCCTCTCCATATTTATGCAAAAGCCTTGTGATGGACATTGGTCTGCTGCAAAAAGAGTTCTAAATTACTTGAAGGGAACTCAAGACTTTGGAATCAAGTATACACAGGTGGGCGACTTCAGCTTGATTGGATCCTCTGATTCAGACTTCGATGGAGACAAAGAAACTGGGGTATCTACTTCAAGTTATGCTATGAGTCTTGGATCAAGAGCTGTCTCCTAGAGATCACGTAAACAATCAATTCCAGCATATTCCATAACAGAGGCAGAATATGTGGCAGCAGCTGAGGCAACAAAAGAAATTGTGTGGCTCAGGAAAATTCTTGAAGATTTGCAGGGAAAACAAGTACAATCAACTCCACTCATGATTGACAAGACCTCTGCAATAAAGTTGGCCAAGAACCCAAAGTTCCATGATCGAACAAAGCACATCAATACTAAATATCATCTTATTCAACATCATGTTGAGGCCAAAACAATCCATCTCCGCCATTGTTCCACTAATGAGTAAATTGCAGACATCTTCACCAAAGCACTTGGAAGAGAAAAGCTTGAAAGATTCAGAACGACGCTTGGACTCACCAACATCCCTTCAGATTAGGGGGGGAATGTTGACACCTAATCAGAGGGATTGGGTGTACAGCTGTAATTAATGTAAATAAATAATAGAGAAGATAGAGAGTCATCGGGAGCTGAACTGAATAGTCACTCCCTCTTGTATATAATAATGAACAACCTGAATGAATAAAATGAGTTTTGATTTGAGGAGTTACCTCCTGGTGTGACAACATTGTTTCTCTCATGACAAGTTTCCTTATCTCCTTGAGAAGAGTTCATATTTGTGATTGCATCATCCTCCTTTTCATCAAGAGTGTAGCAGAGTCCATACATATTTTGCAGCTTGTCTATTATCCCTTTTGCATTCTTGCAGTGTTTCACTTTAGCTTAATCATGTTCTAATAAACTTTCCAAAATAATATTCTTGGATTCTTCATTAAATTTATCCTGCAAACCATATTCTATTGACAGCAAAATATCCATGTCAAGTGACAAAAAATATGCTTCCAATCTCACCTTCCATTGCACATATTTAGATCCATGAAGTAAGGGAACTTCATCTACTACAAACTCTCCCATGATCTTCCTTTCAACGATTAAGCTGCACTAAAGGAACCTGGATCTTATACCAATTATTGGAATTGAGCTCACTAATGAGGGGGGAGGGGGGTGAATCAATAATGTGAGGCCTTAATTAACTTTTTAAATCTTTTTATCAAAACAAACAGGAATTAGTAACCCATCAACTAACTTATGAAATGGAAAAAAAATCAACATATAAAAGCACCATAAACAAAATTAGAACTATTCATAAAAATAGACACAAGTTTTCTGGTGGATAACGACCCTCTCCCAGGAAAAAACCACCAACTGTTGTTGTTGTTGCTCAAATCTTCTATTATGCTAAACTTTGTTTTACATAAATGAGCTATCACCCAGTAGTTGGAAGACTCACCTACTAAGACAATCTACTAGCAACATCGATTGGAAAGACTCTTCTCTCAAGGCTCTACAAACAACCATTCGCTGGAAGCCACCACAACCAACGAGCCTCACCCAACAATATTGGACACTGGAGAAATTTGCTTCCTATACTGATCTGACTGCTAGAAGGCCTCCACCTTATATACACATTGTCTATTATGAAGCTTTAATGCCTTCAACACCTCCATGTGAACCATGTTTTAAAATATTTCAAATTGGGCTCTCAAACTTGCTCAACATGAGCAACCCAACAGTCTATCTTTGATCTGACCTGAAAATAAAATCTGCTAATCACACCACCCAACACATGCTACAGGTAAGTAATATGCAAGAAAAAATATTGTAGCACACTGTCACTCTCACACCAACAATCCTCGCATACAACTAAATCAATAATACAAAACTCTCACAAAATTATTTGCCAAAATATCCTCAACAATATCCAAATCAATACCTCTGGAAAATACCATGGTTGTCCTAGTACCATGAAGACCTGCACCATGGTAATCTCCAAGTCAATACCACAAGTAAATACCCTAGTTATGCCAATACCACAAACCCTAGTACCATGGTAATCTCCAATTCAATACCACAAGTAAATACCATGGTTATGCCAATACCGCAGACCCATGTACCATGGTATTATCCGAACCAATGCCATAGGCAAATACCATGGTAATTCCACTACCACGGTCACCTATACCATGGTAATGTATAACCCAAGTGCCACCCTACTCCACACACACAAACACTTGCACAATTGTCAAACAAGCATATTCATTAAATCATCAGCTATGACAACCATACATAACATATGCACATCAGCAAATCTGTCACAAACCAAACTGCTCCTGAACCATATGTCACACTCATACATACTCAAACCACCTATAGCACATGTTTCCATCAAGAAACTAGGTTGACATCAATGTCAACCAACAATTACACCAACAATTTCATCATCAATGCCAACAATTCTAAGGCCTCAAAGTCAGGTCTATTTCAATGCATTTGATTGAATGGTGCAGTATAGTTTATTAATATCAATTTTGTCATTAAGGTATTTTCCCAATCACTAATTAAATTAGAGAATATGCTAATGAATGTACACAGATATCTCAAGAACCCTAGTGGTTGTGGACTATTATCTTTTATGGAAATGGGGTTTTAAAGATAAATTGTAGATTTGAAGAAAAAGTACTGTGGAATATTTTTAGGATGGGAATGCATCAGGGAGGTTGGTTTGGAGTTAACTCGTTAAATTATTTCTAGACTAAAGAGGCTCATAGTTTTGAGGTTGTGAGTTGAGACTGGGGTTTGGTTTTTCTCAGAAATAGAGTAAATTTGTTTATTATAATTTGAGGGATAGGGAAATTATTTTACTCAGTTGACTGGATTGGCTCTATGATACTCTATGTTGTGCATCTAGAGAAATTTTATTTGTTTATTCTTTTAGAATAAAGAGTGTTTTCGTTGTACCAAATTTCCATTTGATTTAAATGATAAGTGTTTGATAGGGAACATTTGAAGTTAAGGGATAGGGAGAGCATTTTTCGATGGACTAGATTTTCTTTGCAATATTGTGCATTATGAAACTACATGAAACCTATTTGCATCTACTTTCAAAAACAAGGGAGTGGCATAAATTTATGGTTTGTTTCAAATTAGAAGTGTTAGGTAGGTACAAAACAAAGAAATTTATCATGGTTTACATTAGGTATGGATAGAAGCCTTCTATGGCTCCAGATTGACTTAAAGGAATTAGTGGCGGGAGTGCAAGCAATGGTCTTCATATATTTTTTGCTACACCATTAGGTATGGCTTTAGATTTGGAGTGAAAAATTTCATTTCTACACAAATTAGGTTTAAATGAATAGAAATATGTTTAAGCAACTTTTCATCTCTTGGGAATTGTTAAAATAATTTGTTAAGATATCTCAAACTTAGTTTTACGAGAATGAACTAAATATCATAACCCGATAAAAGAATTTGGTAGAACCTATCAAAACCATCACAACATAATCATTTCTTAACTTTAACCTAATGTATCATCTCAGAAAAAGTGGCCCTTGCCATAGTTTATTAAGTTAAGATGTAGCTTTTAGAATTGTAATTATTTTCTTCTTATACTAGGCTATAAAAAATATATGTTTAAAAGAGTATAATACTTGTAATTAAAATATCCTAGTGTGCTAACTCCAGAATCTTGTATGTTTTCACTATCTAAGTACTATTTCGTTCCTTCTTTAAGGATTTTCTTTTTTCTTGATAATAATGATGTTGAAACCAGTGAAAGAAAATCATTTATTTGAAGCCCAAGACTTGTTAAATTAAACTTGACTATATGTTCCAGAAATATTCTTTTGAAGATTGATAGAATCTTGTCTATAGTTTGTATAATATGTAAATTTGTGTTATTGTTTAAATTTTTTCTATATTTCATATCAATGGATGATATTATTTGTTTCTATGGTGAAATATAGACAATTTAGATGCTTCATTTGCATCTAGACACAAACCTCTTCAATTACATTCATTTGGATCCACTCGTGGTGATTGTACCTCACCCCGATATTTAGGATCATCAAAAAGACAATGTTTCTCCTCTAGAAGAAGCCTAAATACTAACAATAGGAGTATTTATTGGACAAATATTAATCGAGATATCATCGAACATTCTCGTGATTATTCTATTTTTTGTCACAATTCTTCAGTTTCTATGTATGATTCGTTAGAACATGAAAAATATTGGGAATGGAGTAGAGAATGGGAGCTGAATCATAGAGAAAGGTCTTTAGGTAGAGCGAGTGGAAATGAGTTTCCAGTTTGTAGAGAAATTGAATCAAATTTTCTAGTGATTTTAATTTTATTTGGTTGGAAATTATATTCTAGTGATTTAGGTTTTTATATTTAAATTTATTGTGAGGCTATTCTATTGTAGGTGCCTCTTTTGAGCGAAAATGTTGTTAGTGTCTTTTGTAACTCCAAAGGAAGAAAAGTTTTATGTCTTTTCCATATGTTCATGCTTTCAATTTAGGAAACATATCCATTTCTCTGTCTTCTTTTAGCCCTCAAGGTTTTCTTTTGGTCTTCTTGTGACAAGAAGGGGAGCACAAGTGGGAATTATTGGGTTGGGATTTTTAGTTGTTTGCACCCTTAACAAATAGAATACCTATTTTATAATGTGATCTTAGTGAAAATCACTGGGAAAAATTTGTGGAAATAGATCCAACTAGTCAATATGGACAATATGAGGAGGTGTTTGGCCATGATGCCATGAACACTGGAAAACCTTGATGATGTTTCCATACTAAGGATTTATGCAAAATTCCATCTGTTTAAATCTCTCAAGAATGAAAACATCATTATTCTCTGCAATTCCTGGTTGGATAAAAGGACAAGACATGTGAATTTCATTACCAAGTTATATACCTCCAGGAAACTAAGAGAGTACCGCCAGAAGCATCAACATGTCTCCATGAAGTTTGTGAAGAATTGGGCATGGAATATACTATAGGGATTGTGTTATTTGCATAATTAGAACCCTTGCATAATTCATAGAGATTTGAATTGCACTAATATTTTTTAGAATGAAATACTGGCATTCTAGAAATTGGGGATGTGGGTCTTATCACTAACCTTGAAAATGATCATACTACACACACTATTGTTGGTACACCCGAATTCATGGCCTCGGAATTATATGAACATTGTAATGATCTTGAAGATGTCTATTCCTTTGGAATGTGCTTACTGGAGATGGTTATTCTAGAGATTCCTTACAGTGAGTGCCATAACATTGCTTAGATTTATAAGAAGGTGATTTTGGTATAAGTCCAACAACGTTGGAGAAAGTTACCAATCAATAAATGGGACAATTTATTGAAAATGCTCGACAGCAGAATTGACTATTGCATAGCTTCTAATGTACCCATTTCTTATATGAGTACAAGAGAACAACTAGTACATATGCATTATAGATTCTTATCTTCTATTGGAAATAGTTTGGATAATGGTATTTAGGTGTTTTAGAGCCTAACAAGTGTTGCAATCATGTTTAATTGAAAAGGATAGGAATTCATTTTTTCCAAGATGTGCATCATTATTTTAAGAAATAAATTAGGCATTTCTATAATTTTGTGTGGAAAATGTCGTTAAAAGATAATGGTGATGCCAAAATTAGGTGTAAAGAGATATCTAGATATTGATTGATATATACATTGATCTTTGGCTTAATAAAATTGGGAGTATGAACTGGATTTGTCGTGGTTCTCAAGGAAATATTTTATTTTTAGCAGTTCACTTATTATTTTGTATTCGTCTCGTTTAATTATAAAATGTGTGAATATATGCAAAATTAGGGTGCAATATATTTTATTCATGGACTGTTAAAAAATTGACATTGCATTATATTTAGCAAAACCATATGTCCAATTTCCCATCTATTATGCATTGTAACTTAGCTTTATAACTATATATTTGGCACATGGCCCAATTGTAAGAATCAATACATTATCTATGTAAGTGAATTTTTATAATCTTGCATTTGGCACCTGAACCCATTGGTAAGGGTCCAAACACAATATGAGCTTGAAATTGGGCTTATAGGAAACTGATCTACATAAGCTACCTGTAAGGAAACATATAATTTGGTAGATACTTTAAATTATGGTTAAGCTACTTTGAGGCAGACTTGGACTCTTGGGGTCACCTCTAAAGAAAGAGTTAATCTTAGAAGGCGCATATGAACATGAGTTGAATAAAATATTTTTTGCTCCTCTATTAAAATCTCATGTTGACATACGTGGTTTCCAAATGCCCACTCTCTAAGGGAACTAATGTATTTTTATTTTAACATTCCACATGATTATTTTTCCTTCATTGACCATCACTAGTACCCATTGAAACATTATACATTCTCCAAAGAAAAAATTGTGTTATTGAGACCTACTATGTGCCTATTTTGTCTCCAATCGCTGGAAACTTTTTAGCTAGATCTATTAATGATTTTTTTGTTTGCCTTTTTGGTGTATGATAGGTTTAGAAATTTAAGTGGAAAATGTTTGGTGTTATTCAATGTTATTTTGTTTTTTTTGTTAGTGCATGTAAATCATAAGGCCTTTTATTCAATATTGAAGGATACATGATGCCAATCTATGACTAAGGTTGAGCATATTCAATATTCATAAATATGTTTCTCATAAACAAAAGCATCAAACAAATTGACTATACAACACAAGTTCTTGATGGGTGGAATTCTGGGAGGACAATAAAAATAACTAGAAGCCCTTATTTGAACTATGATTTCAATTTTTACTTTTTACCCTTGCTAGTTCTAATGCAAGAAAGTTGTTCTGACTAACTACAATATGCCATTAATACTATTTTTTTATATATGATGTGCATAGAAAAATTTATTCCATTAATAGTTTGAATAATAGAAGTCTCAACACTTATTGTCTTTCCTAAGTTAGTTGACCATAATTCCCCTCACATATTAACATGATATTCGATTGTTGCAAACTTAAGGATTCGGAACATGGTTTTTTTTTGTTTGAATGCTTCCAGTCAATGAAAGGAATTTCAATTGTGGACTTATGGAATCTATTCCTAGTTAATATACTATGATTGGGGAATCTAATCCATCAAAATTCACTCAGGGATAACACCTATCCCATCCACATGAAATAGAACAATTTAGAGGTTATCATCCTACGAGGGATAAGCATGTAATGAGTGGGATTTATATATATATGGGGAGGATAACAACATCTCCCTTTACCCAGCTAATGTAGATCTTATTGGCACGGGGAACATAATTTGGCTTCCATATAATTATAAATAATAAATGATGATTTTTGTATTTCTAGTTTGTGTTTTGCAATCATTTTTGCTATGGTAACTTTAAATTTAATGGTAATTTTGTATCTAAATGTTAGATTTGTGTTGGTAAATAATGCAATATTATTGGTTCTTAGTTATGCTATGGGTATATCTTCATATTATACATTGACATTATGCCCATATGCTATGCTTATTTACACTTTTCATCAGTGATTCTTTGTTCTTTGAACTCTTTTGGATGATCTATAGTTAGACTCAAGTTTCCAATATATTGAGGTGTTATCTAAATTTACTCATCATTAGACACCTCTTCAATTATTTGTAATTATATGATCTTTACAGATCAACCCTACAAAATTGTTGATATAATTTTGTTTTTTACTTGTATAGAACTCAAGTCAATATGATAAAGATACTTATTTTGACTAGAATTATCAAGGACACAAAATGGACTCGATAGATGGTCTATAAGCCTCCACCATTTCATGGTATATATCGAAGCCTCTAATAATATGATAAATCCTAGCTATGGTAGATATCACATGAAAGTTTGGTTTCAAGTTTTTAACATTTCAAATGTGTGTTTTTTAGAAATTACAAAATTTGTAGTTTTTCAATGCAACTACCAACAAAGCTTTGTTAATATGAGCTATCGTTTGTAGTTGTAATGATGACAAGATGTCTTGATGCAAGGTGGTATTATGGAATCAAATGTGTAATTTCTTCCAATAAGGACATAATTTCAAGTTTGATAAAGGGGTAGGTCTGAACAGAAATATTTTACCCTTAATGGGGTGTCCCTTTCATGAGGATATATTATTAATACAACCTTTTTTTTCTAAAAAGGCCTTTATTTATGTTGCCTTGAACTCTTGCTATTATAGAAAATGGTTTTGTCTTTTCAATGGTTTTCAATAAATTGGCTACAAAAATTCCACTTACAAATTATGTAGATAATGGTCCAAAGAGTTTGACAAAAAGTAGCTTCTATTTAGAGTTTTCTCTATAAAAACCACTATTACAAAGTGACTTCTCTCACTTCTATGTAAAAAAGAAAAGGAAATACCTTGGGAAATATGGATTTGGGAGAGCATTTGTGCATTAATATTGTGTTGTCCAAAGCACTCGAATTGCATTTCTATATAGAAATAAAGTCTTCCTATAGTAATGTAGAGTTTTATGTGTTGCTTGTTGTACGTAAATCTCCTGAAAATATATTTGTAAACAACATGTTGGTGAGAAGTTATATAGCGTATTGTGAACATTGGCAAGAAAATTTACTGGGAAAACTAATAACTGAAATATAAGACTTGTATTTTATGTCTTATAATTTTAATAGTAGAAAAAAAATTGCATCAATAAGTTCATTATTCCCTTAGCACATATTGAAGATGGCCAATAACATTGTGTTGTCTGGAGCACTCGAATTGCATTTCTATGTAGAGATAAACTTTAAAGTCTACATGTAGTTATGTGAAGCATTGTGTATTTCTTATTGTTTCTACCCTTGCATTCTTTTCAGTTTGATCTATATTATTTGCAATTTATACCTTAGATTAGTAGGAAAGTAACCATTTTATGTTTTATAATTAGCAGGGCATAGGGGATGACGGTATGTTTCTCCTATAGGCTCGGGGTTTTCCCATGCTCCTTAGATTTAGAGGGGGATGCTCTTAACATGTACTATTTAGGAGGGACCATGGGCATGTTCACTTTGTCAGGGGATGTTCCTCATGGGGTATAATCATTGTTGTTTCTCCAGTGACCCTATATTCCTAGGGTGTGGGGTGTGTCCCTGGTGTAACTGGATTAAAAGCAAAACCATTTATTATCCATTGACAGACTTATCTTTTGTATTGTAATTTTTTTGGTTTTGTTTATGTATCAATATTGTTGTCATTTTCCCTTTCAAGAGTGGAGGGGAAAATAAGGGTGGGGACATATTAGTCTAATTGTTCTTATCATAATCCAAGGCCATTTTAGTGTGTGTATTTATTTACGTTAGAAATTTATGGTGGAATAAGTTGCAATATTCAATTCCACCTAAACTCACGAATTTGTAAGTATTGGCATTGAACTCAAAGAAATAGTTTGTTGGTATATAAAAAAAAAAAAAAAAAAAAAAAAAAATTTAAAAAAAAAAAAAAAAAAAAAAAAAAAAAAAAAATTCATTCTTCTCACATTATGTTTATAACTTCATAGTACTAGTGATTAACAATTATTAACTAGAGTTGTTAGGTATTTGAGTTTCAACAACTTACAAGGATCAATTCCAAAAGAGCTTGGGAATTTTCCAGAGCTTTGATATCTCTACCTTCATGAAAATTCAATCTTGGGATGAATTCCTGTAGAACTAGTAATTCTTCCCAATCTTCATTACTTGTACTTTGAGTATTCCCCTTTCAATGTGTTCTCTATCATACTTTCAATTAAAGGTGTTTTATCCATCTATTTCATGAGTGCTTATATCAAATATAAATTATGTGTAATAGATAAATTGGTTCTTATGTGTTTGTCATAATATGTTTTCCATAGTTTTGAACAAAACTTAAACAGATTTACAAGTGATATATGTGTATGATTTTCAGAGATGTTGGCAATAATGACCTTGTAGGGACTATAAGAGAGCTCATCTATATGGAGGGTTGATTTTCATCTCTTCGTAATTTGTAAGTATAAATTAATTTCAACATTAGAGATTTAATTAATTTGGTCATTATGCTTATCATTTTTGTTTCTATGAAAATTAAGGCATACTGCAAGAATAGAATTTTTAATTGTAGATGTTTCGTAGATTTGTTGGCAATGTTGGAATTTAAGTTCTTAAGCTTAAAGTTTGAGATCTGTGTGCATCACATACCATATTAATTGTTTACTGAAATGAAAATTATTGTGGGTTCCATTGTTAGCACATTATACCTTGGATTCTACAGTAAATTTGATTTGTAGCCAGTTCAGGCACTTAGGTGGGAAATTCACAATTACCAAAATAGTAAGTGGCATAAAAATTTCAAACTTTTTAGTAAGTTTTTATAATAAAGTTGCATGGATCATTTGGTGTTGTGGCATTGACAATAAGAATTAACACTCTTGTTTGGTAATCAGTATGCAGTTAGTTTTATCTTATATAGTGTGAGTCAAGTGATAGCACTTTCTATAATTACATATGTTGGTCCTCTTGATTTTTTTTATGGCATGTGAAATTATGAATGTTTAGTCAACCATGACTAGCTAAAGTTGTTTTTCTAAACCAAGTTTATGTTCCATCACTTAAATTGATGGAATTATTGAGTTTCATTTTATTTGTAGTCTAGGAATACATTCACCATCTATCTGATATTTCATAAATTTTCCATTGTTGTTTTATGACTTGTTACATTAACATTCCCTAAAATAATGTTAGTTTTCTCCAAATATTTTTGTATTCCCACTTTCCATTCAATAAATTTTTCTTTTGTTCCGGTGAAATACACTTCCCAAGGAAACAAACCAAGCATTTACCTTTGTTATAAGGATAGTACCTAGAGTAAACAAGCTTAGCACATTTTTGGTGCCTAACCTGTTAGAGTCAGTTAGTCTATTAGTAGTTGAATGTTTTCGAAAATAATTTTGTTGTCATGGAAAAGGTCAAATTCATAAACATTTTCACTGTCATGAGTTCGACCTTCTGCTGCCTAGAAAGTCATCATGAGCTTGATCATCACTTGGTCATTAAATTTTAATCATGGGAAGGGGTGTTTAAGTTTTTAGAGCTATCATTATGATTTTTGAGTCAGGGTTTTGAGGGTTTGTTAGGATGTCCACCTGAACGAGTGTTTACAGTCAAAGGAATGATGTCTGAATAGCATGGTCACAAATATCACAATATTCTCCCTCTTCTAATATCATCTATTTCCCTCATTTACTATTCCTTATTTTCTTCCTTAGCCCTACTAATCCTATTCCATCTCCCCCTTATTCTTTCAAAATTTCCCTATCCCCAAATATTCATGTTATCCCTTATTCTTATTTTAGGCCTAAATTCCCTTTTATCCTAAGTTTAAGTCCCCTTTTACCCTAGGCATAAATTCCTTTAGAATAATTTCCATGATAAGTGAACATAATTCACATAGCCCCTACACCCTACTCATTTCCCATACTCCCTACACTCATGCCAAGCATGGATGGCTTCTACACTCTGCAATGCAGTTTCCTCCGAAATTGACTATTTTAGTTACCATTTTCCAGAACGGTTTCTGACCACATGAAGGAGATTTTTTAAAAAAGGAAAGAGGGTTTTCTTAAGCACAGAGTAGAGCACAATAACCTCTTCCATATTTTTCACAAGTGTCATGGATAGGGATATTTGATTGCATTTTCAAATCCTATTTTCTAGACAGCACAAATACTTTGTTTTAAGTCATTGTTTTGTAGAGTATTTTTTGGGAAGATGGGAAAGAATTTAGAGAAACTGGGAGAGGTTTATCTTCAAAAAACTATCATATACAATAACTCCTTCATTTTTTACACATGTATTACTTTTTGGGATATATGTCCCACAGTAAAGGTGCTACGCAGTCATTGCACAGCCGTTGCGCAGACCATGCCCACACTCTTGCACGCAAATTGGGACGAAGTCACCTATCAATATTTTAAGGGGTTGAAATGGAGAAGATGTGTCAGCTGGCTCAAGCCTTCAATAGCCATCCATGTGTCAGTTTTGAAAGAAAAATCTCCCAGAGAGTCGATGCTTAGTTAGTGTCCAATTGTCCTTGCTTTTTCTATTTGACTTGGTTCATGAAGATAAACTTGTTTTGTTTAAACATTTAGTTTTTTATATTTAGATAAAGTCATCATGATTTATGTTTTTCTTTTTCATCAAAAGAGGAAAAAGACTTGGAACAACAAAAAGCTTTCCTCTTTTTAAGTTTTGTTTTGATCCACTGTTGGATCAGTCATGCAGTGAATCTAGACATTTGTCATATTATGTTTTAGTCTATTTAAACCAGTTAATACAATATGAAATGGTTGTTGTTGGTTTCATTATTACTGGGAAACTATTGTAGTTTATTATTGTGATCTATGTTAATGAATTTGTTTGGATCTTGAAGAGATTCCAATGGAATTGGAGAGATATTTGTGGTATGAATGTTTCCGAAAATGTCTCTTCTTTAGTTTATATGTTATCCTCTTAGTGTTATCTTATTAAACTGATTTGAAAGTGTATGGAAAAATTATAGTAGAATTCATTTCACATGCTCTTCTCTAGTTGTACCAAGAAATTTCAGTTGCAAATGGAATATTTATACCTTTGAAATGTTTTGTTTATTTCTTCTTGGTAGTCATTTATCCAAATTGTAGTAATGAAATGTCATATATTCTGTTATTTTAGATGAATGTCTTGATACCCCTATTTCCACTACACTACAAATTGTTTTTACATTCTGGAGTTGCACTAGTTGAACCTTTGTATATGAAATTGGTTGGAAAATGCATCATGATGGACCAGGGAGGTCATGATCACCCACACTAATTTTCTTAGAATACTTACCACCCCATACAAAAAATTTAAACAATTTCAGAATTGGTCTCTGTTAAAGATTATATTCCAAAGTTTTATCTCTGAGTTTACTTAGTGAGGGAGCCTCCTCAGGTTGAAGAAGGCTAGTCTATCAACCAAAATAGGTATGTGGTTACCTCTGGGTTCCTCTCTTCAGCCAAGAGGAATTACAGAGTGCTAACATATTGGCATCGTTGTTGGGGATTAAACAGTTTCATATTCCCTGGGTCAGATTTTCAAAGTTTCAGATTTGGTTGTTAATGGTGAACAATAGTCAAACATAGGAAGGTTGAACCATTCACCTGTCGACTCCAATCAAGAAGAAACCAACTTTTCCAGTTCCACTAGTGTCTCCACATTTTCAAGATGAGTTCAAGAATGGAATGCAGGTATGCTCCTATGGATAGATCTAGTATTCTAGGATTTCCAAATCGCATGCCCTGTGTAGATTGGCAACCATATTTGCCAAAGTTCAGAGATGAGAATGGTGATGATGTTGCTTTACATCTTATCAAATTTCACATGCATGTATGTATACTTGGGGTTGATTTTCATGAGGATTTCCTAATGAAAATGTTCATGGCTACTTTGGAGAATAGCACAATATCGTGGTATGAAGGATTGCCTACTGCTAGTTTATGTTCACTTAAGTATTTTTATGCAGAATTTTGTAAAAATTATAAGCAAAATTACCCTTCTATAGTGCTTATAGAAATCTTATGTGCAAAGTTCGATGATCTTATTCAAAATATGGGAATTGACATTTATGATCAGGATTTAATGTATAGTGAAATTGAAGAAGATTTGTTTGAGTTATCTTTTCGTCAAGATGGAATAATAGAAACTAGTTGCTATTACATTCAAGAAAATTTACAGCAGACAGTAGTTTCTCTTTTAGTTGAAGATGAAACCAATCAAGAACTTGATGTAGATGTTCATGTCCTTTCTCCTGAGGTAGGTGAAGATTTATATCCAATTTGTTAGTTGTTGTGTAATCAAGAGGCAAGTATTGAACTAGTTCATGCTGGTGGCATTCCACATTTACAAGAGGATAATGAAGAGCAGATTATTTTAGATCCTTAGATGGTGCAAAATTTATTCATGGTTATACACCTCTTGATTTGACATTTTCAGAAATTTTTAAAAGTCGAGATGACACTCTTGTTGATGTACATGAAAGGTTAACTCTTGACACTGCCATTATACATGATGTAATGGTTCCATCATATTCATTACAAAGCTCATAGAAAAAATTGTAGCCCTATCAAGACAAATATAAGTTGAGGTTGCAAGGAAGTAACGTTGCAGATCAAGATTTCTCATAACATAATTGCAATCTACCAGTGGAGCTAGAATTTAGTGTGCATTCCTATGAGGATCCTTTTGTATTCTTGAAGTCAACTAGTGGGCTCATGTTCTTTAATCTAATCATAGTTGAAATTGTTTGTGATTTTTTATGGGAGTGGTCATTCATTAGTTTTCTTTTTTTAATTGGGAGAAAGCACAGTCAGAGAATTCAACCAGTGGATAAGGTGCTTGCGTGGTTGCACTTGTTGAATTCGGACCCCCATTTTTATTCTCTTTTACGATTCAAAAAGGGAAAAAAATTCGGTGATCTTTTCATTTGAGTTTTATGAGTCGATAAATGAACTTAAACATGACTCAAGTACCATCATCAACAATCTATCACCTGTTGCTGCACAAAAGGTAAATGCATTATCCAGTTCCTGAGGCAAAAAATAGGTCAAAATACTTTAAAAACCCTAATATTTCATGAAAAATGAAAAAAAGGAGGAAAAAGTAATTATTTTTTACCATTTTATCATTTTTCCTTGTGTGAAGAGATTTTCACCCATTTGTGTCGAAGATTTTCAGGAGCAAATGTGGGAGATCCAGGAGGCCATTCGACGATCCGTCAGTTGTAGGTAAGATCCAAGACCTTTAGCTCCATTTTCATGCTTATTTTCGCTTGTTTTTAATCGTTTTTTGGATTTCATGAGAGGGTTTTAGCAAAAAAAAATCGCCCTTAATCATCGTGATTTCCGGGCATGGAATCGCACCGATCAGGGGTTATGACCACTATCAAACGCATCGTCGGCGCTACTGTTTTTAAAACAGTCACGTCGGTGCCATGAACATAAAATTTCCAAGTTTTTGCCTAATTTGTCCGATTGGACCCAAATTTTTCTAGCCAAGGATGTTTATTGACTTGATTATATAGTTTTTGCAGGAAAAAATCACGAAAAATGGTGGATTGGAAGGAATGCAAGCATGAGGACATTGACACACAAGCAATGGCAGACCCAAATTGCTTGAATGCTCTGAGGAACTATGGGCTCCTCAAATTCTTCCTCACACCAGTTCTGCGGGCTCAACCAAAATTGCTACAATATCTTATCAATCTCTGGGATATCAATCGGGAAGTTTTCATGATCCGCAACAAAGAACTGGAGTTGGAAACTTTCGAAATTTATTTCATTACAAGACTATCCCGAAGAGGGGAGCCAGTCAATCTGTATGGTCAAGGCCCATTGGGGCAAGTGTGACCATGTTACTTGCAGAACTCTGCCCAGAAGCACTCAAATTAAAGAGCGGAAAGATAGAGATCATGATTGTTCGGGATCTTGTGTTGAGAGTGTTACTATTGACCATAAACAGAGTGGTTCGGGCTCAAGCACAACATGAAACCAATAAGTTGAAGTTTCATAATGCTATCGACTGTACAGCGCCGACTATCTTCAACTGGGCGGAAGCCATGAAGGTAAACATGAAGCGCTAGCTATCAAAAGCCAAGGCGAGAAACCTGAAGCAATTCTGCTATGGGTCTGTTTCGTTATAGTGACCTTCTTTTTGGAGCAGGTCCCGCTATTTCACTACTAGCTTGCTAAGGTGGAAACACCATTTCCACGAGACCCACGGATGGTCCGTTGGAGTGCGTTGATGCCTAGGATTACCGGGGTCCAACAAATGTCCTATAAGTCGACCTTCTTCTCATGGATATGGCGATAGCTGATTATCGTAGAGGATTGGCCCTATATTGGTACCAACTTCCGTGGTGATCCAAATATGCCACTCCTAGAGGGGGAGGATTATGATGATGGAGGTAAGAACAAACAATTTTAATTTTTTATTTTTTATTGTTTTTGAAATATATGCGTTCATGACATTTCGATTTTATAAATGCAGATGTGGGACCAGAGCGTCCTTTCGGGATGTCCCCGATTTCCAGGTGCATTGCTCGGTAGTTCGATGTCGCTCCTTATCGGGAAGGAAGCAATAATGGGGAGGAGATTGCATGGAACTTTAAGGGATTGACCCACGATATCCCATAGTATGCCCAGATGGGTGATGTCCCACGCCATTATCAGAGGCACATAGTGGGGGTATCTGATTGGATCCACCCACTGCTGACTCGTGTAGTGCGAGCAGTTACATGCTACCATGAGAATCATGCTAATTAGTTCATAGTCTAGCATTCCATATTTTTTAGGCCTACGAGCCATGGATGTATAAGGCCTGCAAGCCACGGATGTATTTGAACACACATATTATTTTTTGGGGTTTTGATGTATGACAAACATTATTGACATATATATATGTTATATTTCCTTGTTTATTATGGTACAAATGTTTTGCCTTTGATTGTTTTTACATGTTTCGCAAATGTCTATCCAGCACAAAATTAGCTAATGCATTTGTTAAATGTATTCATGTGTCTAGGAATATGATGATATGTAATGTAATCAAAATTTCTCTCCAATAGACGAATACGTAGATACATTCTCAATATTTGAGGGTTTCCGACAGAATATTACCCCTTGAGTTGAAAGATGACAAGCTGTGAATCAAGGTTGACAACCAATTCCCGGATGTCAAGAGAGATAGCTTCTAACAACAATTCGATAACTGCACTATACTCAGCGATGTTATTAGTTGTTCATCCTAGACAAATACCTTGAAGATCAATCAATTCACCATGGGGATCATAAATGGCCCATGCCATGGATGATAGATTCTAGGTACTACGGCCAGTACCATCAGCAAAACCGATGTGAGGAGACACTGACATCTGCAAAGCAGGCAGAAACATAATAAGCAAGAAAGCTTCTTGCAAAACAACACACCAAACCACACTGCACAAAAATGAATAACACACTATTGTACAAAAGTAGCCATGCGAGATGACCTAAGCATAGTACTTTTTGAGAGAGTCCATGCTTGGACTCAGGTGATCAATCAACATAGATGAAAATCGAAGTTTTACCATTGACATGACGAGTAACCATCGACTCGGCCAAATAATAGCGTAGAACTCATATAATGTTGTGCCCCCATGCCCCCTGGGCGAGGGAGCGTTATGAGTCGGAAGATGACAACCCCATTGCAATAATCGAAATTGGTAAAAACTCAGGGAGGGAGAAAAAACCGAAATATATGAAGAGATAAAGGCGCCCTTAGTTGAAAGATCTTGACAATGTCAAGAGAAATTGACATGCCAATAGGAAGTGGAGAAGAGAACTTCTCAAGACACATAGACATCACCACCGAGCTAGAATCAAGCCACGGGGAGTGAGAATACGCGTTGAGGGATGAACTCAAAACAGAATGATCAACGGATACTGAAAGCGAAGCTGAAAGAATCTCCACATAATTAATTTCGGCAAGGATTAACAACATAACCCTGCCCCATGTATCAAGAAGATCTGGTGAGGGAATGACACAAGGATTAGACTTGACTGAAATCATGTTGACAGAGCCAACATGAGGAGGTGGGAGTGAAAAAATGCCCTTCAAGGTAGGATATTTAAAGAGTCCTGCCCCCACACTCTCATAAGGAGCACTGGTGTGCTTGACATATGGAACATTACCATCCGAGGAGGAAGAGGCAAAGAAGGATAGCTGGTCGACTATGAATATCTTCCCTTGATGGGGAAAACGAATCACACGGAAAAGGGAGGATACTACAACATGCATGGCATGGGTCTAACTCCATCCGAGTAGAAGATTGCAGTTAAGATTAGCGTCAATGATCTCTACTTTGACATGTATTGTCTTGCCCTCCAAAGTAATGGTAAGGTTGGGAAGTCACAAATCGCGTCCTTCAAAAGCTTTCAAAGTGTTAGGGGACTAGTTCAGAGTAGGAGAAACAATTACCTACCAACAAGCGACTCACATGATATAGTGGAAGCACCTTCATCGATGACAGGCCTATGAATGGTTTTCTCATTTATGATCACCTGAATGAGAAAGGCAATCTAATGTGGAAAACGCGTAACATGGTTTTCCAGGTAAAAAAAAATGAGATTAGAGTCACCTAGATCAATACCCCAATAGCCAACAGTAATGATTTCCACTGAGAAAGATAGTTTTGAAGGACCTCGAGAGCAAGCATAGCTGAAGGCGCTTGAGCCAAATCTTCAACAATGTTATAATGTTGAGCGGCTCGAGCGTTGGGATTTTACAAGGACTTTCATAGCGCACCTCGAGAAGGTGGTCGAATGGCGGAATCAGGATTAGGTCACTCTATATGGAGAGGAATAGAACTAGACGGGGCAAAAGAAGAAGGGGTACCTTCTTTCTCTTTCCCTGTTGTTGGGGTAAGAGTTTGATAATATTTTGACCTGGTAGCCACGTTAATTGGTGTACTCATCATGAACTCTTGTGAACCTGTGGAAGAGGATGACTGAGGCTGGTTTGCCATTTGGATCTGTTGGGACGGAAAGGGCTCTTTCAAGACAGCTGGGGTCCCTTTGAGCAAACAACTAACTTCGAATCATCTAGGACAATCCTTAGTATATTGATCCTCCTCATAGATGAGGCAGGGATATTTGGGCTTCCATTGAGAAGCATCACCAGCAGATGACTTAGGAGGGCCCTGTTTCGGGGCATCGACCCTTTCCTTTGTCTTTCTTCTTACCTTTAGAGGATTTGTCTGCCGTGGTAGACTGGACAGTGTGAACCTCCAAAGTTTTACCAGAGCCAAACGAATTGTGGGAGGAATCATTGGGAGTAGTGTTGGAAACTGACTTCTGTTTGGAAGAATATTTTGCAGGGGTCTGAGTCACTGAACCAATTACTCCATCAACAGGAGGTGTATCCGAAGACTTAGATGTCTTCAAATCAGATGATGGTCTGGGTGCATTGGGTAACAACATCATATAACATGCCAGATTGTGAATAGATGAGGTCTAGATACTGGGCACACGCGATGGCTTATTCTTTAGTGACGCATCCACCCATAGCAATTTCTTCAACAATTTTGTTTACAAATGATTTGGTGAACCACTCGGTCAACAACTGATCAACAATATTGAACTTGATCAGGTGGCACCTACGTCTCCATTCATGGATATGATCAGAGATGTGGGTCGTAGTGTCTTGCTTGAACGACGTTAGCAGATCAGTGCCAGTTTCACAGTGAACCGACAACTGGAAATGTGTGAGAAAGGCCATCGTGAGAGTGTTAAAGTCATGATAGGTATTTCGAGGTAGCTCAATATACCATTTGGCTGCAGCACCTGTAAGAGTTCGTTGGAAAAACCGAAGACAAATGGAATCATCAACTTAGGAATTCAAGGAGCACTAGAGGTGATATGTCATCACGTGGGATTGTGGATCCTCTTTTGCTTTTCTTTCAAACTTTGGACACTCGCTTGGAATCTTGGATGGAACTGGAGGCCAGTATAGCGCATGAAGAATCAGGTCATTAGTGAGTCTAGACACATATAGAAATTCCAGTGTAGCCAAAAATGACAATTGGGTATTGAAAGGCATTTGAGGTCGATAAGGGGTCCCAACTAGCGGGGCCCATCCCTGCTGGTAAGGATTTTGTCCCCATAGTGGAGGATTTTGTCCATATGGCATTTGATTTTGCCCCCATTGTAAGTTATCTTGCCTGTAGAGAGGATTCTGACCTTGAAACTATCCAGCCATAGGCTATTGATAAGCAACATACGGGTTAAAAGGTTATTGAGCCTGCTGGTCTTGGACATATTGATTTTGCACCTGATGTCCCTGAGCATAAGGGTTTTGGACCTGTTGCCCCTGGACGAAAGGGTTTTGGATCTGCTGCCCTTAGACATAAGAATTGTGCACTTTCTACCCTTGGACATAAGGATTTTGTGCCTGCTGGTACAAGACTTGACCTTGCCCTTGCAAGGTTTGACCATGTTGATATCAGTATAAGGGTTGCTACTACCTGAGTTGACCTTGTTGCTACAAGGTCTGACCTTGCGACTATAAAGGCTGACATACTGCACTTGCTACTGCATGGTTTGTTGCAACGGTTGCAAGGGTTGCCCCTGTGGTCGCTGCAGTTGTCCTTGTTGCAGAATCATCTAGCCTTGCTGCTGCATGGATGGCCCTTGCTGCAACGAAGGTTGCCCTTGCTTCTACAGAAGTTGTCCTTGCTATTGCAAAGGTACTTGAACAGTTCCTGAAATGATAACTTGAAAGTTCCTGAACTTTATTTGTCCATACCCACTAGGCGCGATGGACGAACCAGGCTGGACATAAGGTCCAGACTGAGGGATGTAGGGCGGATTAACCATCGCTTGTGAACCATGTGGAACATAAGGAGGTTGGTATTGAACCTTAGTCATATTAGGTTGTTGGTACTAGATGTTACTCGACCTAGATGAACCAACAGGGTTTGGCTATTGGTATTGGACATTACCTGATCCAGCTGGACCAACAGGGTTTAGAATGGCACCCGAAGAGGATTGGTTCATTCCAACCATGTGAGCTTGTGAGCCACTCACATTGGTTGTACTAGACATCATAAAAACATTCAGAATTTGTCCCCCAGGTGGTGGCACAACCTGTCCACTTACTGGAGGGATCGAAGAACTGACAGAGACATGACTTGAGACCGTCGACTGAACTAGATGGGTTACTTGGACAGAAGAAACAAGAGGATTTGGAATGGTGGGTTTCACCGGGACTGAAGTAACTATAGAATGCACCATCGGTTGGGAGGTCGAGTTCTAAATGAACGGACTGGAGGTAGGCATAACGTCGGATTCCCAAATAGGGTTGTGATATAGTGATGAGGCAGTACGCGTGCCGGAAACCAACTAAGCTAACGTCACGTAATTACGCGGTAACTCAAGATGAACACTGGTCGGAAAGCTTCCTGTGTAAGCGAAACCTTCAGGAGGGAAAGGATATTCCTGCTCCTCGATTGTGCATGGAGTGGAAACCTCTGAGTGACCCAGAGAGGAGACTGGGATTTCGCCTTCTGTTCCATGGGTGAAAACAAGTGGCGACGAACTACCGAAGATGTTTGAGGGGATAATTCCAAAGGAATACCCGGTTGATCATACGAAATGTACAGATGTTGCGGTGATATCACAACAGGATCGAACAAAAGATTCGGTTGATAAACCACCAGTCCAAGCTGACCTTCAGAGGTCAACAGACTCTCGGGAGTCTAGATAGGATTATCTGGAGATTTCGAGCCAACATCAGAAAGTGACCCAGTATCTGAAGGAGGGGGAGGACGAGATGAAAAAGGTTGAATACTTAGAACAATTCCAAGCTCAACACCTTGGTCCTCAAGTGACTGTGGCAATTCAAGAAAAGGCTCCTCAGTCAATCTTTCAGACAAAGGAGCAGAAGAGGAACTAGGCGAACCAGCTAGTTCAACCACAATGATTTTGTCTCAAATAACTAGAAGAGAGATTGGTTCCAAGGCTTTAAAATGTATTTAAAGTTATATTCATGATGTGGTCTAGAAAAAGATTAACATGGATGTTATATGATCGTGGGCAACAATTTTTTAAGATGCAAAAACAAACTGGTGCTCTTTCATGTTTTAAGAGTCGAGAAAGAAGCAAAGGTGACTCTATCACTTTCTGTTTGAAATGAGCTCGAAAGTACAAGCGCTCAGATGATCTTTTATATTTAGGGAGTCAAAAAGATCAAAATTACTACCCGGGATGATCTAGGCAAAAAGGATTACCAGGTAACCGTGAACTGCAAAATACCTCCCAACGAACCGAGAAGTATGGGCAGGCAATCTCCCTGAATGTTGTGTTCGGTGTATCACGTTTACAAGGTGGAAGACACATCTTCCTATGGATAAAGGATTGTAATCTAGCGGGGTATCCCTTTATAGACATGACAGTACGAGGAGCACAAGTCCGTACTAGCGTTATCTAGTGTCGAAACGAACGACAGCTGCTAGGTTTAAAGACAACGGGCCTTCTAAATGTGATCGTTAGGTTTCAAATGCGCCATATGTTAATTGAATACATTTTAGAGTTTATCTTGAAATTATGTCTCGGTTTTCAGGCCTTATAGATGTGACTCGAAAAACTCCTATATGCAGCTAAATGAGACAAGACCCATTCAATTCGATGAATTGTTTACACTAGTGAGAGTAGAGAACACACTCAATGCAACAAACAAGCAATTGAAAGCCAAATGACCTTTTCACTATTTTGTTTTTTGAAAACAAAATGATGAAAAACTCTTTCCAAATCCTATCTTTCCTATCAAATGCACTTCAAGTAGTCCTTTCACTAGCAAAGAGAATTCATTTCTTTTCCAATGAAAATGACGATGCAACTCTAGTCTTCAATGATGCTAACTAATGTAACATATTGATTCAGCAAATTAGAATTATGTATTTCTCAATGAAATGATAGAATGAATCTTTCACAAACACTTCAATGAAAAATTTTCAATACAATAAACTTCAAGCAAATGCAAAGCACAAAAGAGAATTCCTTTCAAACTAATGATGCAAAGACTTAACCAAAAACAAGATGAGAAATGTGATCTATGCCTGAAAAGAGACACTCAATCAACAAATGAAACTTTTCAAACTTGTTAAATGGAAATCAAAGCAACAAAATGACTAACAAACGAAATGCAAGGAGCAACTTGACTATCGACTTGAATTATTGAGCACACAAACAGGTGAATGGATGACGACCTAGATGTCCTAGGGTTATGAACCATCCAAGAACTCAAAAAACCAAGTGAAGAAAATGCAAACCAAACAAGCATATAAACCAAGCTAAAAGAGCTTTCCATCCAGGGAGAACATAGTCAAAACAATCTAAGAGACAAAAATCAGAAAGGAAAGACACATTGGTTATGATCTAGGGGAAACCCTGACCTTCACCTACAGGAATCGTCGCAACTGCCTAACTGAAAACAAGTGCTAGAAGGATTTTGACACCACTATTTTTGAGAAACTCGAGCTGATCAGCGCAACTGTCAGAAAAATAAATGCGCTAACCGAGGATTCAAGGAAAAAAATAAAAAAATTTCGAAGGCTAAAACTAGACTTGCCACTATAAATTTCAGGCTCAGAGCAGTGAACTAGGAAAAGAAGAGAACACTAAAGGGAAATGGTGATAGTAGAAAAGTTCACACAAAACCATTAAATGACAATCAATCAAATAGAAGGATTGGCTCCCCAACAAAGTAGCCAATTTGTGGTGCAGGTAAATTCTCAATGCAGACACAAACAATTCCTCTAGCCCGAGAGAGCGGGTCTAGCCACAAACAAACAATCTATGGAAAATCTCCTCAAGCTAAAATCAAATAAGAGGGCCTACCTCTTAGAACGTTATTATGCTTGGTGATGATCTTACTTCCTCACTCCAACTACCTTTCGATTCTTTCCTTCGAATACTTGAAACAAGAAAACAAACAAAAACAACAAACGTGATAGCGTATAATATTGTATTCAACCTACTTAACAGGTCAAGGAACATTAAGCCATAAAAATGCAAGATAACACTTCATGTAGGAAATCAATCAATAGTTGTATTCATATAAATTCAGGAAGAGATTACAACCAATTCCTTGACATTGTAGGTCTCCTGCGACGTATCTGGGTTCCCACACTTCTGCTAGCATCTCATGGATAGCCCCAACAATGGAAGTTTTAAGGACTCTTCCCTTTAGTCTCAAACCAAACCAAACACATTATTCTCCCTCAAGCATACACTAGAAAGCTACAAGCTATAGATATCTTGATGATCATTCAAACTCACTCCAAAACTAGTTTAGCTTGGGAAAAGAGAGGTTTATATAGCTTGTATGAATGGGAGATGGTTCCTCTCATCATGGTATAAAGTCTTAGCTCTTGAGTTTGTTCCATCCTAATAGGGAAAAGGAGCCCAAACTGACTTCTTTGGCTCCATCCAAACCAACCATCTACCAGACTTCTATTACAAAGCTTCTAGACTTGGAAGCTTTGACTCCATATTTAAAAAACTTGCCAAAATAGGATCAGCATGACTGGAAAAGGGCTCAGTCACTCCGCACGGTGCTCGTGCTAGTTTTAATCTTTGCAAATTGGCGTGAGGATGAAATTGGTTAGTGGCATTGGTGCTATAAACTGGGATAAAAGGAAGATTCTTGCGAAATGATGCAAAGGGGGATTATTCTGCTCATGAAGAGGGACATACTGGGAGTTTCTTCATGATGGGAAAGCATGTAGGGTTCACTGTAGAGGTCCTCCAAGATCATGGACAGGGAGTACAGGGATAGTGACAAAATGTTGTGTAACACTTAGTCACATAATGATGATGACTTCTTACTTTATGATGATATTTCCTGCTACAATGATTTGATGATGATGTATGCTTAGTTGATTCATGAAATAAGGAGCAAGTTGATCTTGATAAGCTCAAGAGGATGAGTTGATACCTATATGCAACATACTTAGTCACAAGTTGATTATATTAAAGTTACATTGACTTATCTTACAAACTGATGATGGACATATACAGGTTGTTGTTCTTGATGTTGCTGAAAGATGCTTATGGTGTAGATCATTATGATGTATGATAGTTGTTGATAGCTATCATGATATTGTTTAAGTCTTTGGTATTTGTTATAAATGCCATGTATATCATTTGATGTAAAGGTCATGTAAATACCTATGACGTAATAATTGTCATATTCAGTCATGTATGGACTTTTGAGATCATGTCAAATATGTAATCCCACTTGGTTGAGTGGTTGAGTCAAATATGCATCCCCACTTGGTTGGGAGATTGATGTAAGTATGGGTCCTTGGTGATAGGAAGGTCATACTCAGTTGATTCATAAATTCATGTACTTCATTTTACATCCATCAGAGATTTCAGCATGTGCTAAGGGGGAGCTTAATTAGAGAATTATGCATGTGCTCAGGGAGAGCATGATCAGTATTCATATTCAGTAGTTCAGATATGGAAGTCTTCATTTACCATTGGTTAGCCCTTTTCCTTTGATGTCAAAGGGGGAGAGTAGCTTGGTGTCTGGAGAGTAGCTTGATGTTTGACTTGATGTTATTTATAGGTTGTGGTGACCAAACACCAAATGTTTGCCATAAAGTCCAAAGGGGGAGATTATTAGCATTATGATGCATGTGTTGTCCTTGATGGCAACTCACTTATAACAGAGCAAGTATATGCTAACTTGATGAATCCATAGGTCAGTTCAGAGGTGGCAAAATGATGGAATGGAATGATGGTTAAAGATTTACAGCTCAGAATTAGAAGTTTGATACAGGGAGATTGTTAGTGTTGTCCTTAATAGAAACCTACATGATGAGTTTTCCTTGATGACAACCTGTTTGATGAAATGGAATCAGTTCAAAATAATGATAAGGTTGAAATTTAACAGGATGTGTTTACAGATATGATAGAATGCATGACAGTTCAGAAGAATAAAGTCGGAAGTTCAAGAAATATATGTGAGTTCTAGTAAGCCAAGTCGCATATGCACGTGAGTTTAATGAAGAAAATTGGCGTATGGATTTTTCACCATGGTATTATAAATACTAGGGGTTCTTACCATGGTATTGGCCCATAGTAATGAGTGCGACAAGGAATATTGATCCCATCAAAGAATACCATCAGCATAACAATGGTTTTGACCCAAGGTATTGAAAAAGGCTAAAACTATATAAGGAGGTGAAGATCAAAGTACTAAGCATGCAAGTGATGGAAATCTTATGAAGAGTTAGATAAAAATCAATATGCATGTTATGGGTTTTTGATGCTTTGCTTGATCTAAAGTAAGTATGCACCTGAGAGTTTGATGATGGATGAGATCCAATAGATATGAAATAATTATGCACAAATGAATACAATGATGGATCAGGATCATGAGACCTGAAATGACTTGTCATTGTATGATCTGCTCATGAAATGACTAGATTGAAGTACTGACCCATGTTGTTATCTCTGGCTATTATGATCTCGATTTTTCTGAAGTTCTGAAGAGCTGCGAAATTTTAGGTCAAAATTTGCAGATCTATACGCTGGTTGGTCTGGGGAAAAGCGCGTACACACGCAAGTTGGCCTCTATAAAGTAGCGTATACAAAGTAAGGGTTGTTTTTCATAAATAACTAATCAATCTGATCATTGTTGCTACTTCTCTGTTGTCTGTCAATGATGTTCTCATGATTGATCTAGGTTAAATGATAATGTATGAAGTAGATCTGATTGAATGATGAAATTAAATGTGGTTATGAATAGTGTCAAAATTACCTTATGATTGATATTGAAGATCAAAAATAGTTCTGTGATTGGTTCATAATGTTGTAGTAGATTTGAGTATGGTTCAGGGTTCTTTTCATAAATGCAGTAGTCAAGTTTTTCAGTTTTCATTAAATTAAGATCTGTATGCGGGTTTCTCTATTGAAAAGCGCTTATGCATACGGGTTGCCTTAATTGAAGTAGTGTATGCATTTTGGAATTTCAATGATTAGGACTGTAGTTGATTCAGTGTGTTGATACAGTATTTTGGGTTTAGTTTTGTGCACTATTTACAGTGATCTGACTATTCTAGTTGATTAGTTGAATTTTGATGAAGTGTCGTTTGAATGGGCTATGAGTGAATGATTCAGTTGTATCATAAATTGATGATTGGTTGATTCAGTTGTGTCAGAGGTTTCAGTGATTGATTGATTTAGTTATAGTTGATTCATAAATTGATGATTGGGTTTCAATTATGTCAGAGATTGATGATTTGGTTTCAGTGATTGATTGATTCAGATGTGTCAAAGATAGATGATTTTGTTACAGTGATGAGTTACAGTTTGATTTTTTATATTGAGCTTAAGCGTTGTTAATGGGTCCAGTATGAAAATTTGATGAAACGTGGCCTGCAAGTTATGATGTGTTGAAGCAGGTGGATCCAGTGTGAAAATTTGATGAAACATGATCCATGGAGGATGCTGAGGGTTGGAGCCTTCAGTGAGGAAGTTAGAGCTTCTTGCTAGTAGTAGTTAGTGATTATATAGGGGGTTGGAGCTCCCTTCTAGTAGCAGCTGGAGAATGATTGAAGGTTGTAGCCTTCTGCAGGTTGGTGTCTGCGTATTGGTACAAGTTTACGTCAGTACAAGAACCATGGGGTTGTAGCTCCCTTCCAGTAGAAGTTGGAGAATGAGTGAAGGTTGTAGCCTTCTGTAGGTGGGTGCCTGCATATTGGTAAGAGTCTGCACCACTACAAGATTGTAAAAAACTTTTTCTTTATATTAAAAAGAAGGCAAAGACAACAACAGCAAGTGGTTTTTCTCCTACATTTGGTTTCCACCTTAAATCCTGGTGTTCTTGTATGTTGCTTATGTGTGATGGTTTATTTTGTTATTACAACACATGGTTATTGTTTAACTAATTTTTAATAAAGTATTGATGCACTGGTTGAAGACAAACATATGATGAATTAATGGAATCATAAGTTTACCGGATGTACACTAGTTGTCTTAAGAACAATCGTGTACACACGCGTGTTCCTTTCACTAAAGACACGTATGGAAATCTGAATATGAAAAGAAAAAGTTATTGATTTGAAAATACTGATTCACCACCCCTCTCAGTATTTTTCCTAACACCTGGTACCATACATACACTAGCTCTGGTCAAATTTTTGAGCTTACTTAAGAGTAGTATCCTTAGAAAGAGGGTAAGCTCAAGAGTTTAATGATGTGGGTCACTTGAAGTTGTTTTCGGAAAATTTTGGGACTGCATGAAATTTGAGGAGCTTAGAGGTGAATGGTACCATTGCAACCAACATGTCGTCCTGAATCTTATGGGCTAGGTCTTTTGAAATCGTTTTGTGATGACCCCAATTTATTTATTTATTTTCTTTCGATCTAAAAGGATTTTTACTCCCAACTGATTAATAATGTAGTCATTGAATACCAAAGTGCTTGATATTGACAAATATCCATCAAAATCAAGGTTGAACTGTAGTAGCAAAAACCCAAAAATCTTGACGCTGCAAAATGTTCCGTGATATTTTGATCTAGACTAAAGTGGCCAAAACCCTTACTAGACAAAGAGTTTGATATGCACTATGAAACCCCAATTATTGAATTCTATTTGTACGATGACGACAGAATCCCAATTGTTGGATCTAATATGTACAACGATGGTTGAACCCCAACTTATGGATCTGATATGGAAAAAAGGTGTTGGGTTGTGTTATATGCTTTCCACATAGTTAACAGGGGGTTTGAGGGGTACCCGTAACCCCACTTTATGGGGTCGGGGGCAGCGCCCTGGAAAATTTTGGTTTTGGACCCTATGTTAGGTTGGGCGGACCCACCTATGGTTTTGTGCATGATTTTCGCACATGTTTTTTGGACGCGATGGTTTTCGGTCCATGGTATTGGATGCGATGGTTTTTTGGTCCATGGTATTGGACTTGATGGTTTTCGGTCCATGGTATTGGATGATTTGGCATGTATAAATATGTATTGTAGCATTGAAAGGAATATAATGAAAAATCAAGCTGGTAGTCTCGGTTTTGGGATCCAGTGGGAAATCTCTGTGTATATGTGTTTTATGCTCTCGCATTTTTTATTTTTCATGTGATTTAGAATTCGTATGCAGGTAATTTCTGTATGGGGTTAAAACCTACACATTGCTTCCTAAGGGGGGAGGAATGACCTAGGTGGATGCTGATGGCCACCTTCCTATCCCACTTGCACCCCACAAATCTCTCTTTCAGTTTTCTTAATTGTAGCAAAATTTACTAATTTTGGCAGCTTTTTTCGTGTCTTGAATTTTCGGAGTCGTTTTGAGGGCCTAAACGACGTTTTTTTTGGAAAATGGGGGCCAACGATGGTTTTTAATTGATGTTGGCCATTCAAAAGTTGTATTCCTTGGATAGATCTTTCTAACGAGGTATTGTTCGCGTTAAACGGAGATCGTATGCCAAAGTTACGACCCCGGGAAGTTGATGTACTAATTTACCCAAATAGGCCCCATAGTTTGGTGCTTCATCTCCTAGGGTTAGGTTTTTGGATGTTTAGGGTTTTCCATTGTTTTTTAATAATAAATAGGCCTTTGAGCCTCATTGTAACACTGTTCATAGGCTTGTATCCACCACATCTCTTCTCAGAGATAACCTACCATCCCTCGAGCTAGTTTATTTCCATTTCTATTCGTAAGCATATTTCAATATTTTACATTAATGAAATGAAGTGTCATTTACATTGCATCTCTATATTTATGTTTATATCTCTAATTTGTTACGTTCCTATTTAAATATGGATCAGTGGGATCAGTGGTATCAGAGCGGTCTGCTCTTTCTCTTCTTTTTTTTTGCATGTCCCTAACAAGGTCGAGATATAAGGAGTTAGGGCTTGAACTGGTTGAACCTTTGCAAGACCAGCCTCGCAAATCTTGACAGCCTCCCATGGCTGATGAAAAGAGAGACGAGGAGCTAGGAGATCCTATCAAAATCTTTCTTGAAGAAACCCTCGAGCGACAGAGGAACGTGGTGATGGAAAAATTTGCCCGGATCCTTCAGCGGCTACTTAGGGGTGACACATCTACTTCTAATAACTACTCTGGAAGCACCAAACCCTTTAAGGTACAAGTTAACTTTGACATTCCCATATTTGAGGGCCAAATAGATGTAGATGCTATAGATAAATGGTTAAATCTGCTTGAAGGTTATTTTTCTGTTCATGATTTTTCCAACTAGGAAAAGATTACTTTCAATCTTCTCAAAGCCACCCCCAAGTCAAGGACTGGTGGGAAACCTACTGTGAGCAGAAGGATGAAAGTATATCCTCACTATTTTTAACCACACCCACTTGGAATTCATTCCGGGATGCGATTAAGGAGCAGTACTACCCTATCGGAAGATATGAGATTAAATACATAAAGTGGACCATGCTCTGACAGGGAAGGGACCAAAAAGTGCCAGAGTTTACCAAAATGTTTCATGCCCTTTGCACAAAGTTGAGTATCAAGGATTCTTAGCAGAATTTGGTATTCAAATATGGCGACTTCCTATATAGGCACACCCAGGATGAGATAGAGTTCCTAGACATCTCCTCGCTTGGCACGACATACCGATATGCTGTCAACATTGAGCAGAAGTTTAAATAGAAGAAGCGAGACTTTGGATCCGTGAATCTGAATCAAGGGAAAGGCTTCCCCAAACCACAGAAACAAGGGCATAGCCAAGACGATGTCACCTAAGACAACCCATAGAAACTGCAAGAAAAGAACATCACAAAGTCAAAGAAGGACACAAGAAAGTGGTGTGAGTTCCATAAGAGCCCCACTCATAACACAAGTGAGTGTCGGGCCAAGCAGTCACTGGTGGCCGAGTTGAAGGCTTGAGAATCAGATGCATGTTATAACCCTGAGTCAGAACCTCACAAGAGAAATTCCAAATGGAAGTAGATCATTCATGCGGAGCCCAACGCCATTGTTGCCACCACCAAGATCTAGAAGAATGAACCTTAAGATACAGAACAAGGGGAGCATATTTTCCACTCACAAATGTGGGTGAAGGGTTCATTGCTGCAATTCATTGTCGACAGTGGAAGCCAAAAGAACCTCATTTCAGCAGAGGTCGTGAAGTGGCTGGGCCTACTGACCACACCACACCTGCAGCCGTACAAGTCATCGGATGTGCTCTAGCCATGAAAATTGGTGGAGAGGCTAAAGAAAATGAGATCTCCAAGACCCATAAATGGTTTGGATAGATTGTACCTGGTTTGGGAGATATTAAAATAATTAATATTTTTAATGGAGTTCCTAAGTCTAAACTTAGGAAAAATAAAATATTAATGGGTATTAATATAAAATTGGTTTAGAAGGTTCCAAAATTCATGGATCAAGTCAAATCTAATTTTACTTGTTGATTAGAGATTTAATCTCAGTCATTGATGGACCAACGAGAAAAGTATAAGAAGAGGCTTGTGGGTCAGTTGGAGAACGCACTGAGGGAGACTAGTCAGTTCGATTTCTATAATGGGGTTAGTTGAGAAATTTGAACTAGTGGTCTGGAGAGCAACAGAAGGCAACAAGTACAAAACAGAGAGTCAGGAACAACACCAGAATAGCAACGCAGAGGTTGGAGAGGTAGCAGACAGCGCAGTCACCGGAGGGCCTATGTGGGTGATGCAGAGAGCCTCATTGCTAATGCAGAGGGGCAAGGGCTGATGCAAAGGGTCTGAGAGCTACACAGAGGTCATATAGGATGACATTGAGGCTGGGAAAAGTGCTGGAGAATTTTCTCTTTGTTGGGTAAGCTAGTTTGGCACCCAATTGTACTGAAGAATTGCTTCATAATAAAATCCTCCCTTATTGCACTGATTTTCCCACATTGGGTTTTTCTGGGGACTGTTGTCCAAAATATTTGTGTCGATGTGTTAATTCTTGTGCATATGTTTGTTTTTGTATTATGGTGTGATATCTACAGCATAATTTATTTTAATGTTTACTGAAGGATTTTCACAAATAGCTTATTGGGAAAATAAGTAGGTAAAATAAATCAGTTGTTGCAGTGATAGAATTTTCACGTGGTATCAGAGCAAGTAATCAAAGACAGGAAGGGAAAATCAATTATGGGTTGAGACCATGATGCAGAGGAATCTACATCAAGAGACTCACATATTTTCAGATATTTTCACAAGAGAAAACGATTTTGATTTCTCTATGTTGGCTTCCATGCTGGAAGAAGAAGTGGCTTGTGTGACTAGCTCTTTATCATCAGAGGTGTGGTATATAGACAGTGGATCCTCTTGGCATATGACGAGAATCCGGGAATGTTTCTCATATTATGGGGAGGAGAAGATGAACTTTCAGATCACCATGGGGAACAAGGAAAAGTGTACTCCAGTAGAGAGGGGTACCATAGTTTTTCAAACAGAAATGGGAGAACGGTTCTATGCTACCAGTGTGCTACATGTACCAGGATTGGGGATGAATTTACTTTCCGTGTCGCAACTTCAAGGAAAAGGCTATGACGTTTTATTCATCAAGGAGAAAGTATACGTAAAACACCCGAAATGGAAAAATAAAGTGCAGATCGGGATCAAAAGTAACAGGTTGTACAGACTACAACTAGAATCACCAATGACACTAACAGGCAGTCATGGAGACAAGGATTTGAATGAACTATGGCATAGAAGAATGGGACATTTGCACCATGGGGCCCTGAGAATTCTCAAGAGCACTGTAACAGGAGTTCCAGATCTTAGTACGAAACAAGATGATGTATGCAGAGGATGTGCTCTAGGAAAGTATGCCAAAGCAACATTTCCTATAAGTAAAAACGAGGCCAAGAGTGTACTAGGATTGATACACTTAGATATCTGCAGACCCATGTACACTAAAGCTCTTAATGGTTGATGAGCCCCAAAAATGGGTAACTTATTGGGCTCATTTTGCCTATTATTATCGATTAATCCACCATTCTTCATAGTTCTATGCATGTTTTTGAATATATTTATGTTAATTGAATGAATGAGAATAGTCACTTGACCACAAAGTCTAATACATGTTTATTGCAGATTTTTGGACATCTTTTGGACCAAGGTCAAGCATTTATGAGCTAGTTGAAAGCCAAATACGAAGGAAGAAGGTTGAGGATTCATAGGAAGGGTGTCTCTAGCACTAAATGACCCCTTCCTTGAGTCCTCCACCATTAGCTCGGAGTTCAACAACCCACCAAAGGTGATTTCAAGGGGTAGCCGAGCAGATTTTGTGAAGTGGCTGATTAACTGCAGTCTTGAGCAGCCAAGCCCCTAAAGTTAAGGAGGGCTATTGGGAGTCCTCGTAGTGCATAAGTAGGAAGGCTTCAAGCCTTAGTAGTTTATCCATTGAACAATTGTTTTTCGCACTTGAGTGCAGCTCTGCCTTTTAGCTCAACTTCGAGCTTTTGCTGTAACAGTTTTGTGACATGATTATTTTTCGAGTAATGGAGATAAATTTCACCTTGTACCAGCTCTGAGCTTTCTTAGGAGGTTGTAGCTCTTGGGGTTGGGCCCAACCCAAGTGCCAGTACCTCCTTTGTGTACTTTTATGTGTTTTTGCTGCATTCATAGAATAATTTCTGCTATTAGATTAAAATCTTGCTTTGTTAATTAGGTCGTTTTTGATGATTGAAATAGCTTTTCATGCTTCAGGTTGATTTGATAGTTTGGTAAAGGAAAAAACCTGTAACAAGGCCATTAAGCAATCCTTGATCTCATCTCTCCCTCCTTGGGACCATAAGCTGAGACCAAGGCGTACTTGCAACCACAAAAACATTGTTTTTGCCTCTTCATGCAATTGCTAGTGTTAGATTTTTAGTTAGGAAAGCTGATACCAGTTGTACTTACATGTTTAGAATATGTTCTTGCTTAGTTTCCATAGTTATCTTGCATGATTTTCTGCCAATAAACTTTTTTTCATCATGTTTTTGGTTTTTAGGTCAAATTAGGTCAAAATATCTAGATCTTTGGTTTTCCTAGTCTTTGTTGATCAGATTTGGAAAATAGTGTGCAGAACACCTGTGATACCTCCCTACCTACCCTTCCTCCATCATACAACCTGCTCCAACCCCTAATCCAAGATTCCTTCCCTTCATTTGCCACATTTTCCCAGTTTGCCATAATTTCTACATTCTTGTGCAACATTGCTCCCTCCATCCTTGAACAAATCCAATCACCCTAATCACTCCTTAGTTTCAATCACCAGGTCCTAGACCCCTTCACATCCTCATCCAAACTCCATTTCCACTTTCCCACCGTTTTTCCACCATCAACCCTCTAAAATCCTCTTTCGGATCTTCCTGTAGAGCCCCTGCAGACTTCCTGTAGAAGTTCACGTGAGCGGTTTTTCGAGATCTGATAACTGTGAAACTCCCTGGAAGGGTGTTAGGGATCCCTTAGGCCCTCTTCTCACATTCCAAACCTCCTGCAAGTGCCCACTCCATTTCCTTTGGCCAATCAACCTCTGCACAATAAAAATAGTCAAAGCACATGCATAATAATTCTGTGAAATTACTCAAAAATGCAAAAAGTTTTTTATTTTTATTTTTTATTATTATTTTTATTATTATTTATTTTTTTCCTCTTCAGAAGTAGCTTAGTCACATGCATTTTATCTTTCCAAGAGTCAATGGCATCCAGTTCCATCGCTTTCATCTCTTTTCTTGCGCTAGTAGGGCTAGTCGGTAAAACTAGGGTTTGCTAGGGTTTGCGTTTCTTTTAAGCTTTCAGCTTCTTTTTGCAAGTAGACTAGCCTCCTTTGAGTCAGCTTTCATCCATCATAGTTAAAAGCTTCTTCTAAGAGCTCATAGAAGTTGGCTTAAGCTCCTAGCGGACTTGTGCTAGCTAATTAAGTGACAGCCTGCGGCAAGAGCTAGTACTTGTGCATATAGCACTGTCGCTTCCAAGTTTGTTACGAACAACCGGGTTGATAAAAGTAAAGAAGGGAGTCCCAGGAGTTGTAGCATCATTGCTGAAATATTGGAGCCCACCATCTTTTTGGCGCCGTTGTCGGGGAAGCGTCAGAGTATTGCTGCTTTTCTTCTATTTTCTACTACAACCTTCTGCTAAGTAGTTTATTTCAGCAAGAGTAAAGTAGTTGTTTCATTTCCATTTTGTAATTTCATTTCCGCAAAAGTAGATTAGACATTTCCTGCTTTCCTAGACTAGCATTTCAATTCTACAAGCTTAGATTAGCATTTCAATTCCGCAATTTCAATTTTGCAAGCGTAGATTAGCATTTCAATTCCGCAATTTCAATTCTACAAGTGTAGCTTAGCATTTCATTTCTGCAATTTTATTTTAGCAAGTATAAATTAGTCATTTCCTGCTTTCATTTCAATTCTGCAATTTCCATTTCAGCAAGGTTTATTTTAGTTAGTTGCAATTTGTTGTTCAATCAATTTCAGTTTTGCAGGTACAAGCAAAAAAAATTAAAATTAAAAATAAATAAATAAATAAATCAATCAATCAACAAAAAATATTTCATTTCATGCCTTGTAGGAACAGAGACAATTCAGGAAAATTCTTACCCAACACCCCCACCACATCACTGAGTCACCCTTCTCTCTTCTTCGGTGGCAGTGAACCTCTAGAGATACACGAAGATCCTCTAATAGAAGAAGAGCAAGAAAACATTCCTCCTGAGACCATGGCCAAACACAGGAACGACATAGGTGATGAGGAGATAATAGAAGATGCCTTTCCCATCCGAGAGACCAATGGGGACACAAAAATGAAAAACATAAGTCCCTCAGCCTTACCTCACTTCCATGGATTGACCACTGAAGACCCTGATACCTTCTTGTTTGAGTTTGTTGTCCTTTGTCGAACCTATGACTATGCAAAAGACGAGCAGAAGTTGAAACTCTTTCCCTCTACCCTCAAGGATGCAGCACTGTGCTGGTTCATGGGGTTACCTGGAAATAGTATAACAACTTGGACTCAGATGCAGCAAGCCTTTAACAACAAATACCGGGATTACTGTAGGTCAAAGGAAATGAAGGGAGAAATCTTTCGGATGACCATGGGAAGCGATTAGTCTTTAGAAGATTACGAGGAAAGGTTCCAACTTAGTTATAAAAGCGCCAAGTGCACACTTGACCCCGAATCTCTGAAGCTGGTTCTGCTCCAAGGAATCCCTGAAGACCTTCTAGATACCCTCCATTTGCTGGCTGGAGGAGACATCTACCAACTACCTTATGATGACATAAAGGCTGTGTTTAGAAACCATTCTAGGGCAGCCCGGAAAAGAGGTAGGGGGAATCAACTCTCAGCCAATGCCACCTTCTCCAAACATGAGTTTGCAAATCAGATGGAAGACCTTAAAAGTGAGATGAGACAGACCATTGCCATGCAACTAGATACCTTTTGAATCCAACAGAAGAAAGAGGAAGCTGAGAGGGCTTTGGCCATATTTTGTCCTAGATGTACAAGGAAACATCCTCAGAATGAGTGTCCATTGCACTCAGTAGAGGTATGTTTCGTTTGTGAGGAAGACCACCCTACAAACCAGTGCCCAACCTTACCCGGACTTAAAGCTATATACCAAGGGACTGAAGGAGCCACTGAACCGCTCTACTTCCTAAACCAAAGGAGGCCACATGGATCTAGACCTTACCAGCAGGGGGCATCCCAGACTTATTACAACCCCAACCAATCCACTCACATACCTTCCTAGGGTCCCCCTACTCATCCTTCTTGGTCCGCACCCCCTCCTTGGTCATATCCATCTCAATACCATACTCAACCTGCTGCTCATTCGTTTCATTCTCATGTTCAGTCCCAACCTCAGTGGAATGCACCTCAACGGGGGTGGAGGCCCCAATACAACTCTCCTCCCGCCATTTTGCCTCCACCACTTGCTCAACCACAACCATTACCTCTTGCTCCTTCGAGACAACCCCAGATGCATGCCCAACCGAACCCGAAGCCTAATAATAGATCGGCCTAGTAGGTATATACTGGAGAGACAACATGCCCTACCTATGCTGTAGAGATTCAGGAGATCAACCTACGATCTGGGAAGGTCCTCCCAGATAGCCAACCTTATCCTAAGGAGGATGAGGAAGAGAAACAGGAAAGTGAACCCAAAGCCATTCCACCCTTTCCTGAGAGACTAACTGGAACCACGCCACCAAACCCAGAAGAGACTGAACTTTAGGGTGAGCTTAAACAATTATGTGTGAAAATACCAGTTCTCCGGGCCATAAAAGATGTACCAATCTACAACAAGTTGATTAAAAAGAATTGTTTCAGACACCCAGGCAAGTGCAAGAGAGATGCACCAACTATCAATGTCATAGGACAACTGCTCGACCTAATGTTGGGACAAGTAATTTGTCCGAAATATCTAGACCCTGGGAGTCCTATAGTCGATGTCCACATCAATGGCACCATAAACCCCCACACCCTGATTGATCTAAGGGCTGCCATTAATGTGATGACCAGGGACACTATGCTCAAACTCAACCTTCAGAGTTCCCTAAGAAAGACCTCGATAGTACTGCAGTTAGCAGACCGCTCCACTGTGACCCCCAAAGGGATTGTGGAAGATGTCAGGGTCTCTGTTGATTCTTGGGAGTACCCTGCAGACTTCTTGGTCCTTCAGCCAAAGGCAAAACTCACTGGATACCCCCTCATTTTGGGAAGGCCTTGGTTAGCTACTGCATATGCTTACATCAGTTGTTGAGCCGGGAGTATGACCATCAAGAATGGGCCTGTGTCCAAGCAGCTAGTCCTATATCCTCCGGCCCAACCTTTGCTAGAACATGACTTACCCCTCTGGTTGGAGGAGGAAGATGAGGATGAGGTCTACTCTTGCAATAGTGTGCATAGTGGAAGCCCCCAGGGGAGGTCCTCACATCGAGGATGACCTTATTGAGAATTTTATTTAGGATCCACCTCCCAGCGTGCTACCATTGGAAGAGTTGGTGGAAGACACCCAGGCCAGTGCTTTAGTGGATCTCTGTGTGGCTGATCTGACCTCCCCCCAAGTTAAGAATGTGGAATTCGGCCCTGAAAGAACCTTGAAGATCAACTCATCCCTATCCCCCTCTCAAGAGAAGGAGCTTTGTATCTTATTGAACCGCCATTTGGATGCTTTTGCCTAGAGCTATAAGGAGATGAAAGGAGTCCACCGTTCAGTCTGTACCCATCACATTTACATTAAAGAGGATTGTAAACCAGTCAGGTAGCCTCAGAGGAGAATGAATCCAACCCTTAAAGACATTGTCAAAGAAGAACTGCAAAAGTTGCTGGATGCAGGATTCATTTACCCCATCTCTGATAGCGAGTGGGTTTCTCCTCTGGTGCTTGTGCTCAAGAAAAACGGGAAGTGGAGAATCTGTGTAGACTATCGAGAACTTAACAAAGCTACCAAGAAGGACCATTTCCCTTTACCTTTCGTAGATCAAGTGTTAGATGGGCTAGCAGGGAAGAAGTTCTTCTCCTTCCTAGATGGGTTCAACGGGTATAATCAGATCCAAATAAGCTCGAAAGACCAAGATAAGACCACTTTCACTTGTCCATGGGGTACCTTTGCCTACCGGGTCCATCCCTTTGGGTTATGCAACACTCCTGCCACTTTCCAGAGAGCAGTACTGAGCATATTTGCTGAACTGGTTCATGATTTGGTGGAAATCTATATGGATGACTTTAATCCTTATGGGTCCAACTTCTAAGAAGCATTGATTAATCTGGGAAAAGTTTTAACCAAGTGTATTGAAATGAACCTGTCCCTCTGTCCAGAAAAATGTGAATTTCTGATGACTGAAGGGACCGTGCTAGGTCATACAATTTCTCAGCAAGGATTAAAGGTGGATCCCAACAAGATTGCTATCATCCAAAGGGTTCCACCTCCTCAGAAGGTAAGAGATGTTCGGAGTTTCCTAGGCTTAGTGGGGTACTATAGAAGATTCATTAAAGATTTCAGCAAGCTAGCCTCTCCATTATTTGGTCTTTTGGGGAAGGACGTTGAGTTCATGTGGATTGACAACTGTCAAGAGGCTCTGGATGTGTTGAAAAGTAAGTTGGTAACTGCCCCAATCTTTAGAGGTCCAAACTGGGCCCTACCTTTCCACATTCACATAGATGCCTCGAACAAAGCCATTGGAGCAGCCTTAGGACAAGTTGAAGAGAAGCAACCATATACCATATATTTTGTCAGTAAAAACCTGTCCAAGGTAGAACTAGACTATACCGTAACCGAGAAAGAGCTCTTAGCTGTAGTCCATTCCCTGAACAAGTTCAGACACTACATCACTAGTTATCAGACATTCGTACACACTGATCATGCTGCAATTAGATATTTAATGAATAAACCTGATGTAAATGCTCGTATCATTAGATGGTTACTTTTATTGCAACAATTTGATTTGACCATTGTTGATAAGCTAGGTAAGGAAAATGTTGTTGCTGATTTTTTGTCTAGATTAGATTTGTCTGCAGGTGAAAAATTTGTGGTGGACGATCAAATTCCAGATGAACACCTGTTTGCTATCTCAGTACTCTCTCCATGGTTTGCTGATATAGCAAATTACTTGGTTTCGGCACAGTTCCTGCCACACCTATCCTCAAAAGAGAAGAGCAAGATCGTGAGGAAAAGCGCCCCATTCACATGGATTGGGGGTAACCTGTTTAAACTTGGACCAAATCAGATTTTGAGGCGTTGTGTCAGAGAGGATGAAGTATTTGACATCCTCCTCACCTGTCATGATGGGCCCTGTGGGGGCCACTTTGCAACAAAAAGAACCGCCTTCAAAATTCTACAGGCAGGCTACTATTGGCCCACTCTTCATCAAGATATCAGGAGATACATCAACCAATGTGACCGATGTCAAAGGATGGGAAAGCCGACTCCCAGGGATGAAATTCCCCTCCAACCTCAAGTGATTTTCGAGCCATTTGAGAAGTGGGGCATGGACTTTGTGGGTCCTATCAACCCTCCTTCAAACCAAAAGTCTTACATCATTGTGTACATAGACTACTTGACAAAGTGGGCAGAAACAAAGGCAATCAAGGCAGCAACAGGAGAAAAAGCGGCTGAGTTTTTGAGGGAGAATATCTTCTACAAGTTCGGTTACCTAAGAGAGTTAGTCACAGATCAAGGAAGTCAGTTTACTTCTAACCTTATTCAAGACCTACTCGCTCATCACAGGATCAAGGACAAAACTTCCACCCCTTATCATCCACAAGCAAATGGGTAGGTGGAAGTCACTAACAGAGCTTTGGAGGAGATTTTGACTAAATTGGTGAGCAACAACAGAAAAGATTGGGCAGATCGCTTGGTTGAGGCCACCTGGGCCTACAACACTACTTGGAAAACTACAACAAGTTTCACACTCTATGAGCTGGTCTATGGGAAGAAGGCTTTTCTATCCATAGAATTTGAATATAACACCTTGAGGTTCACAGCTCAGCCAGACCTAGATCTTATCCATGCACAACAGGAAAGGTTGCTTCAGTTGAATGGACTAGATGAACAGAGAATGCAGGCCCTTCTCCACTCAGAGGTGGTCCAACTTCAGAGGAAGATATGGCATGACCGGTACCTTAAAGAAAAGCAGTTTCAGCCAGGAGATTGGGCATTGTTATATGATTCAAGATATAAGGATTTCAAAGGGAGGCTGAGGGAAAGATGGCTGGGACCATATACAGTGGAGAGATGCAATGAAAATGGTTCAGTCCTTATCAAGACCATTGATGAAGAATCCATACCCATGCTTGTCAATGGGCATTGATTGAAAATATACAGGAAGCCCCTTTCTAAGCAGGAGTTCGTTGAAACTTTGGATGAATCAGTATTGGTAGTGGAGTAGGCCCTTGCCTCCACTCCACCAACACCTTGAAAAATATGTATAAAAAAAAAGAAAAAAAAAACATAAAAGAGCCTTGGGTGAAAACCTCATGGAGGTGCCCAGGGTAGACAATGAGGGTGAAAACCTCCTGGATGCACCCCAGCTGTCTAAAAACAAAAAAAAAAACAAAACAAACAAAAAAAGGGAAAAAAGAAAGAAGAAAAGAGAAACCTAATTTCTATTGAATAATTGCAGGTTGCAGGAAGGACATTGCAGGTTAGGAAGATCGCACAAGACAAGGACAGAGGTTAGCACCAGGTTGCCAGCATCCCTCACCATCCATTCCTCCATGACCACTACCCTTTCCTAAGATTTGGTCTCATTCGGACTAGGATTTGACGTTCTACAGGAAGTTCAGTGTCTTTTACAAGAAGTTCTGTGTCTTTTATAGGAAGTTCCTATAGAACCTGCAAACAAGCCATAATTGATCTCCGAAGAGGACCCGAATGTTGGGAACCTGTCCATGAGGCCTTTAAACATCCCTGTTTCCATCCATCACCACATGTCACCTTTTTCCATCTCCGAACACCTCCATTGCACTCATATTTTTTATGTTCCTGCACAGTCACACACATAAATCTTGTTTTTTTCAATACTGCCAGCAAAAACTCCTTAATGACAAATCAAGCAACAATTTTACTCACCATACTTGTTACCCTCTGTCTAAATTCCTCATTCACCGAGACCCTCGTCAGCAATATATCCCTACTCATCCTAGCTTGCATTCCAGGAGGAGAAGCAGCCATAGGACATCCTACAAGAATCTTGTAGCAGCTGATCCTGCTGAAAGACATACTCCAGAGACAGGGACAACAAAGTATGGCAGAAGAGACATGCATAAAGATCTTCTTGAATGTAAGAACATCAGTAGCAGCAGAGGCCAAGAATGCAGTATGCATGCAGAAACAACAAACGAAGGAATGGGGTTCCAAAACTTGAAATCTGCATAACACGGCTGCGACCACGCAGGTAAGTGCCTAAGCTCGTTCTTCAATTGCAGAAATCATATTTTAAAAGCTACATGACTATGGGAATGGTCTGGATTGGGTGAAATCGGTGGCCAGTCAACTGGCCACCCTCGGCCAGTTACATATCCTTATGAGATCCAAACGTGCCCCATTACATTCAAAATTTCCGATTAGATGCGCAACCAGCACGTGTGGAGTGTCCATTTAGAGAGAAATTGTTGGGACTGGTGGTGGTGGTAGTGGTAACGGGAGAGCGGAGGTGATAGCGGTTAGAAACACGCAGAAACATTATGGCTATGATGTCGAATCAACGGTCTGGTCCGACCACCTCACCCCTACACCATGAATCACGCCGTAGTTAAAAGATGCTCAGTCGAGACATGCACCACCCTTTGTTCACTCTGCACTCACGAAATTCTCGACTGGAGTACGTATCCACCACTTCCAAAAACAGTTAACCAGTTGTCCTCCACCAGTTTTTCGGCCTATTTTAAAAAATCTCCCGCTTATCGGGCTATATCGGAAGCGTAATTCCATTCCACAGGAATCGGGAGCCTTCTACAGGAAAGTCAGAGAACCGCTCGGCAGGAGGGAACCCGGAGTTTTCATTGAATTTCAAGATCCAAATGAGGTAGGCCCGAGAGAACTTCTCTATGCATAATTTGTTGGTGTAAGGTGGTGAATTGAACGACATCAATTTGAAAAATTAAAGTCTACCTGTGTATTCAACAAACTGGGAAATATTGCTTGCATATTTCATTGTATTTGCCTAAGTTCTTTCTCTGCACTCTGAAATCTCCTCATCATTTTTAAAATTCTCTTGTAAAGAAGATATATGCTGCAGTAGAGGCCACCCTGTGTGCATGAAAAAATGAATTTACATATCTATCCATGTGTTGAGAAGAGAATTTGTGCCCTTATGAACTGTTCTGCAAAAACAACATTCTCCTTTCAATAAACCGACAGTCGAATTATGGGTGACAAAAAAAAGGGAATTATTGCTATTTGGTATTGTGAGGAACACAAGAGAAACTCCTCCCTGGGTTCTGAAGACACAAAATTCAACTATCCTCTGTTTCAGTGATTGACTGTTGTTTTCCTAAGCATTTTCTTTTCTGATTAATACATAAGAAGAACACTTAACACCATGCCAGGGGGATTCATAAGGAAAGAGCCCTCAGACTCCAGCAAGCTGTACGAGCACCCTAAGGTGGTGGACCTTTTCACCCGAGCAAATTGGATATCCTTCTTTGACAAAATTCAGGGTCATGATAAAGAGATAATCAAAGAGTTTTTGATATCCCTGAGACCACATTCAAGGACACATGCGATAGTTAGTTTTAGGGGTTTGACCCTGGAACTCACCCCTGAGCTCATTACTAGAGTTACTGGTCTACCATTGGGGCTCCCTTGGGGCAAGGAAGAGAGATCATTGGGCTAGATTGCTAAGAAAACATTCTTTCTATCCGAGGAGCATCCTGTAGAGGACAAAAATGGGGTTAGAAGGACAAGTTTTCCCCCTCTCTGGAGTGAAGTTAGTTATCAAATTATGAAGTACATCACATGTGAAGGGAGGTTTAGCATCATCTATGGATACCATTTTAGGTTGTTAAGTGAATTAAGGCATGGGATTGACTTGCCTTCAGCCAAGAAACTAAGCATTCCATATTTCCTTCTCCAGTCCCTAATTGAATGTGGTACAAAGCTAAATGAAGGGATCCTAGACCAGTTGGCCCACCATGGGCTCATCAAACTGTTGGTGGAAGATTATTTACACACCGACACTATCCCCATATCTTGGGAAATCTTCAAAAGCATGTCCATAAATGATAACATTAGGAATTTGGCTGAAAACCTTACTCCATCTAGTAGTGAGGAGGGGGAGCAAACTGAGGAAATGGAGAAAAACAATGATGAGGGCACATAGGGCATCTAAGCAGAAGGCAGAACAGAGGAAGCACAGGAAGAATAGAAAGAAATTAGCCAGATTGCTGAGCCTAAAGCAGAGGGAGAAATGACAATGAATACAACAAGGGAAAAGAGGATACAGAGCAGAAAGGAAAAGGCTGAACAGGCCCAAATGATGGCTACCATAGCTAAGGCAGGCACCCAGAAAGAAAGGAAAAGATGGACCTTGACATATCAGTCACATAGGCAGAAACAATGGACACAAAGATTTCTACAGGAAGCGAAGAAAAAGACCAACAAGAAGAGAAATCCCTGGAAATGTTGGCAAGGGAGGCAACAACTGTGCTTGCTGCATTAAGCACACCTGCAAAACAAAAAGGAAAGAGAAAGAGGCAAACCTCCACGTATTTCAAAGCGAGGAGGAGCACACGGATCAAAATGGACAAACCCCAGCCACAATCAAAAGAACCAATTGTCATTGAGGACACAACCACTAAACCAAAAGAAGAGTCTCCTTCAAAGATATCCATCACCTATGAAAGAGGAAGCCCAAAAACCTCCACCTGGAGGGATAGAATTAGGATGATGGACTCAAAAATAGCTCTATAGGAAGCTGAAACTACTCTACAGGAAACTCTGGCAAGGTTAAAAGAAACTGAGGAATTGGAGGAGAAGGCAACCAAACAACCACAGGGGGAAGAAAAGACTAAAGAAATATTGGAGCCGAGCCCTCAGCCTAGCTTGGGCTCATATTACAACCTGTTAGAAGGTGGGAAGATTATCCCACAGAAGTTTGCTGTACCCCTCTTCTTTGCATTGGAACAAGAGAGGGTTAGGACTCACACTTGGATGAGGATTGCCAAATCCAAGGGTGCTGCAGACATAGGCCACCTAGAGGAACAACTAAAGGAATCAAGGAAAGAGTTGGCCATGGTAAGACACATGGAAAGTAGTCAAAGAGCCAAATTACAGGAAGAGAATGAGCTGCTGAGGAAGTAGTTGCAACTGTAGGAAAGTCATAAGGAAGATAGGCTGTCCATTGTGGGAGAGCAACAACAACAAGAAAAATCTCTAGCAGACAGGGAGACAACTGAGGAACAACAGAGAGAAGAAAAGCTGCCAACTGATATTGAGATGCTAACAAAACTTCTATAGGAAAAGGAGTCAAAGGAAACAGAAGGAATACAGGCTTTAAAACAACAGGTGCAAGAGAAAGAAGCCCAAATGGTCTACATGGCCAGCTGGGCAGTAGAAGCCTTACAATGCAGGCAACTTGCAAAGTCATATGCATTATATCTTAAGGAACAGTGGTTGCAATTTCAAATTAACACACTGGCCCAAAGGGGCACCATTCCATTCCAGAAGTACAATCAATTCATGTATTTGTGTGACAGTAGCTCAGCGGAAGACAAGGCTAAGTTAGCAGAATTCTATTTACACAACTTGGCACTTCCCAACATGAACCTATGGGACCCCAATGCAGCATTGGGAGATGTGCAACTAATGGCCATGGGCTCTTGGTTAAACCATGAGGAAAAGAGGGCAATAGAAATTCAGGAAGTTATGGACAGGGAGTTGAGTGAGTCACTCATGATCAGAGTAGAACCGGAAGATCCCTTTGCTTTAGTGTATGCCCATTATCACCTGGCCAAAAACTCTCGGGTTCTCCCAGACTACATTGAAAGACAAACTCAGGCCATTGCGCACTTTGAGGACATGGAGAGACTGTTGGGTGATAATTGCATACATGCTTGCATCAGGAGATGGAACACCTTGTCCCATAGTTTGAAAATAAGGGAGTACCACTCCCCAACTAGGATGTGGGAGGCTTTGGCCAGAGTACCTCTCTACAAGCAATCAATGCAAAATCTAAAGGCCAACTGGATTGGCCTAAAGTTCAGTCATCCATTGCTTTTGGGACTGCTGGAAGGGGTCAAAGAAAAAGAAGAACACAGGTAGTGGGAGGAGGTAGAGAGAAAAGCAGGGTTTCATGACCAAGAAGAGGACATCACCTTGGAAGCCTGGGTTGTTAGAGAGGTAGTGAAGGCAATCAAAGATGATGAGCTGGATTAGTTGCTCAGAGGACGAGCAACACATTCAGCAGGGGGTGATGATGAGCCCCAAAAATGAGTAACTTATTGGGCTCATTTTGCCTATTATTATCAATTAATCCACCATTATTCATAGTTCTATGCTTGCTTTTGAATATATTTATGTTAATTGAATGAATAGAATAGTCACTTGACCACAAAGTCTAATATGTGTTTATTGCAGATTTTTGGACATCTTTTGGATCAAGGTCAAGCATTTATGAGCCAATTGACAGCCAAATATGAAGGAATAAGGCTAAGGATTCGTAGGAAGGGTGTCTCTAGCACTAAATGACCCCTTCCTCGAGTTCTCCACCATCAGCTCGGAGTTCAACAGCCACCAAAGGTGATTTCAAGGGGCAGCCGAGCAAATTTTGTGAAGTGGCTGATTAACTGCAGTCTTGAGCAGCCAAGCCCCTGAAGTTAAGAAGGGTTTTTGGGAGTCCTCGTAGTGCATAAGTAGGAAGGCTTCAAGCCTTAGTAGTTTAGCCATTGAACAGTTGTTTTTCGCACTTGAGTGCAGCTCTGCCTTTCAGCTCAACTTCGAGCTTTACTGTAACAATTTTGTGACATGATTATTTTCTGAGTAATGGAGATAAATTTCACCTTGTACCAGCTATGAGCTTTCTTAGGAGCTTGTAGCTCTTGGGGTTGGGCCCAACCCAAGTTCCAGTACCTCCTTTGTGTACTTTTATGTTTTTTTGCTGCATTCATAGAATAATTTCTGCTATTTAGATTAAAATCTTGCTTTGTTACTTAGGTCGTTTTTGATGATTGAAATAGCTTTTCATGCTTCAGGTTGATTTGATAGTTTGGTAAAGGAAAAAACCTGCAAAAAGGCCATCAAGCAATCCTTGATCTCATCTCTCCCTCTTTGGGACCATGAGCTGAGACCAAGGCGTACTTGCTGCCACACAAACACTGTTTTTGCCTCTTCATGCAATTGCTAGTGTTAGATTTTTAGTTAGGAAAGTTGATACTAGTTGTACTTGCATGTTTAGAATATGTTCTTGCTTAGTTTCCATAGTTATCTTGCATGATTTTCTGCCAATAAACTTCTGTTCATCATGTTTATGGTTGTTAGGTCAAATTAGGTCAAAATAACTAGATCTTTGGTTTTCCTAGTCTTTGTTGATCAGTTTTGCAAAATAGTGTGCAGAACACCTGTGATACCTCCCTGCCTACCCTTCCTCCATCATATAACTTGCTCCAACCCCTAATCCAAGATTCCTTCCCTTCATTTGCCACATTTTCCTAGTTTGCCCTAATTTCTACATTCTTGTGCAACATTGCTCCCTCCATCCTTGAACAAATCCAATCACTTTAATCACTCCTTAGCTTCATTCACCAGGTCCTAGACCCCTTCACATCCTCATCCAACCTCCATTTCCACTTTCTCACCATTTTTCCACCATCAACCCTCCAAAATCCTCTTTCGGATCTTTCTGTAGAACCCCTGCAGACTTCCTGTAGAAGTTCACGTGAGCGGTTTTTCGAGATCTGATCACTGTGAAACTCTCTAGAAGGGTGTTAAGGACCCCTTAGGCCCTCTTCTCACCTTCCCAACCTCCTGCAAGTGCCCAATCCATTACCTTTCGCCAATCAACCTCTGCACAGTAAAAAATAGTCAAAGCACATGCATAATAATTCTGCGAAATTACTCAAGAATGCAAAAATATGTTTTTTTTTTTTTTTAGAAGTAACTTATTCACATGCATTTTACCTTTCCAAGAGTCAATGGCATCCAATTCCAGCGCTTTCATCTCTTTTCTTGCACCAGTAGGGCTAGTCGATAAAACTAGGGTTTGCTAGGGTTTTCGTTTCTTTTCAGCTTTTAGCTTCTTTCTGCAAGTAGACTACCCTCCTTTGAGTTAGCTTTCATCCATCACAGTTAAAAGCTTCTTGTAAGAGCTCATAGAATTTGGCTTAAGCTCCTAGCGGACTTGTGCCAGCTAATCAAGTGACAGCCTGTGGCAAGAGCTAGTACTTGTGCATATAGCACCGTCGCTTCCAAGTTTGTTACGAACAATCGGGTTGATAAAAGTAAAGAAGGGAGTCCCAGGAGTTGCAGCATCACTACTGCAATATTGGAGCCCACCAGTGGTGTTGAGTGCTTCCTCACCTTCATTGATGACCACTCAAGGAAAACTTGGATTTATTTTCTGAAAACTAAGGCCAAAGTTTTCAGTCAATTCAAAGAGTTCAAGGCTCTAGTGGAGAATCTGACTGGGAAGAAAATAATATTTTTGTACTTAGATAATGGTGGAGACTATGTCAATAAGGAATTCATTGATTTTTGTGCTAAGGAGGGCATTAGAAGAGAGTGGAAAGCTCCTTACAATCTGAAGCAGAATGGAATAGCATAAAGAAAGAACATGACTATTGTAGAAGAAGCTAGGGCCATGATGTATGATCAAGATATGCCAAAATTCATGTGGGCAAAAGCATGCAACAGGGCAATTTATGTTCAAAATAGAAATCCTCATCGGGCATTGGGAAATATTACTCCAGAGAAAGTCTTCACAGGGAAGACACCTAAAGTCAGTCATTTTAGGATATTTGGGAGCTTTGCATATTGTCGCATACCTGAGGAAAAGAGGAAGAATCTGGATCAAACTGCAGAGAAAGGATATCTAGTGTGATATAGCGAGAAAGCTAAGGCATACATAATCTATCTTCCAGGGAGAAGGAAGGTAGTAGTTCGATGAGTTGTGAAGCTCATGGAGGACATAGCTTTTAGAAAATTTCGAGAAATGCCTTCTGAGGAGTAGTCAAAAGAGGAATCGTTGGTCAAACCTCTTCAACTAATGGAAAAAAATAATTCTTCCTCGGGTCAAGAAGAATCGCAGGATGAGGAGGAGCTAATAGAAGCACCTTCTAGTAGACGAAGAATAAGCAGGGAAATTCTATAGATTTTTCAAGATGCAGAGGACTTCATCGGTGCGCCAAGGAACAATAAGAGGGAGCGAAAACAACAAGATAGATATCAGGCCTTAGTAGCTCAGGATGGGGAGCTTGCCAATTTTTAGGAGGCAACTCAACATCAGTTTTGGGTGGATGTGATGGTAGGGGAGTACAAGTCCATAATGGTGAACGATGTTTGGGAGGTAGTGCCAAGGCCTCAAGACAAATTAGTGGTAGGTTCAAGATGGAAATACAAGATCAAATACGCTACAGACAATAGTGTGGAGAATTACAAAGCCAGGTTTGTGGCTAAGGGGTATGCTCAGAATGAAGGAATTGACTACAAAGAGACCTTCGTCCCAGTAGCCAGGTACACATCTATTAGAACCGTGATATCTCTTGCAGCAAAGATGGGGTGGGAGATTCATTAGATGGATGTCAAAATGACATTTTTGAACGAAGTGATAGAATAAGAGGTATACATTGAACAACCAGAGGGCTTTGAGACACATGAGAAGAAGTCTCAGGTATGCAGATTGAAAAAAGCCTTGTATGGGCTGAAACAGGCACCTAGAGCATGGTATGGTCGAATCGATGGCTACTTGAAGAAAATGGGATTTATTAAGAGTGACGCATATCCAAATCTCTCCTATTTGGTTGTAGAGAATGAGCCTCTAATCTTAGTATTATATGTGGATGTTTTCTTCCTGATAGGATCATCCAGGCTTATAGGGGACTGCAAGAAGAATCTAACCACGGAATTCGACATGAAGGATTTGGGACGAATGCATTATTTCCTGGGGTTGGAATTTTGGTAGAAAAAGGGGGAGATCTTCCTTGGGCAAGGGAGATATGCTACAGAAATTCTGAAGAGATTTAGGATGGAGGACTATAGACCCATGGCTACTCCAATGATAACCAACTGGAAGAAGATTGATGCATGAGAAGACAAGGATGTTGATTCCACCTTATATAGGTAGCTCATAAGGTCCCTAATGTATCTGGTCAATACTAGGCTAGACATTTGCTATGCTGTCAACACCCTCAGTTAGTTCATGGTGGAGCCGAAGAGGGGGAACTAGGCAACAACCAAACATGTTCTCGGGTATTTACTTAGAACAATCGATTATGGACTCTTGTACACCAAGAGTAAGGATATCAGGTTGAGTGGGTTTACTGATACAGATTGGGTAGGAAGTTCAGTGGATCGGAAAAGTACCTCTGGGTATTGTTTCAACATTGGATCAGGAATGACCTCCTGGTGCAGTAGGAAACATAAATCTGTGGCTCTAAGCTCAATTGAGGCAAAATATATGGATGCGAGCACAACTTCATGTGAGGCCATATGGATTAGAAAATTGCTTGTGGACCTATTCAGAAGAAAGATGGAGGCAACCAGGATCATGTGCGATAATTAGAGTTGCATCAAACTCTATGAGAATCTAGTGTTTCATGATCGATCCAAGAATATTGATATCCGGTGTCACTTTGTCAGACACTGTGTCCAACAAGGAGCTGTACAGTTGAGCTACACTCATAAAGGAGAACAGGTGGCAGAAATCCTCACCAAGGCCCTTGGAAGAACAAAGTTTGATTACTACACAGAAAAGATGGGGATGATAAAGAATCCATTTCAATGGCAGAAATGGGGGTGATGCTGCCATGTAGTAGCAGTCAGCAGTAACATGATGCAGCATGATGAGAAGAGGATGCAGTGTTGGGAAGAAGGACCAACATCAACACGAATGCAGAGGGAGTTGTAGTGCGGATGCAGTGTTGGGAGAAAGGACCAGTAGCAGTACGGATGCAGAGGGAGTTTCCGTACGGGTGGAGAAATTGCAGAGGCAGGGCCATGAGTAGCAATACAAGATGCAACAGTGTAGAGGATTTTGGGCAGGGAGGCCTAGCATCAACACAGGTACCGGTGTTGGATAATCAGAGTGATGCTCAGTGATGAGTATTACTAGAGCACAATCCTTGCTAAGAGGGAGTGTTGATTTGGGGTAGCATCAGATGTGCTCTAGCCATGAAAATTGTTGGAAAGGCTAAAGCACATGAGATCTCCAAGACCCAGAAATGGTTTGGACAGATTGTACCTGGTTTGGGAGATATTAAAATAATTAATATTTTTAATGGAGTTCCTAAGTCTAAACTTAGGAAAAATAAAATATTATTGGGTATTAATATAAACTAGGTTAGAAGGTTCCAAAAGTCATGGATCAAGCCAAATCTAATCTTAGCCATTGATTAGAGATTTAATATTAGTCGTTGATGGACCAATGAGAAAAGTATAAGAAGAGGTTTGATGGTCAGTTGGAGAACACATTAAGGGAGACCAGTCAGTTCGATTTATGGAGCAGGGTTAGCTGAGAAATTCAAACTAGTGGTCTAGAGAGTAGTAGAAGACAACAAGTATGGAACAAAGAGTCGATAACAACACCAAAAGAGCAGCACAGAGGTTAGAGAGGTAAACATAGAGGCAACAAACTGTGCAGTCACCGAAGGGCTTGCATGCGTGATGCAGAGAGGCCCAGTGCTAACGTAGAGAGGTAGGGGTTGACACAAAGGGTCTGAGAGCTACGCAGAGGTCAACCAGGCTGACATTGAGACTTAGAGAAGTGATGGATAATTTTCTCTTTGTTGGGTAAGCCAATTTGGCACCCAATTTTACTGAAGAATTGGCAAATAATAAAATCCTTCCTTGTTGCATTGATTTTCCCACATTGGGTTTTTCCGGGGACTGTTGTCCAAAATATATGTGTTGATGCGATAATTCTTGTGCATATGTCTGTTTCTGTATTATGGTGTGATATCTATAGCAAAATTTATTTTAATGTTTATTGAAGGATTTTCATAAATAACTTATTGGGAAAATAAGTAGGTAAAATAAATCAATTGTTGTAGTGATAGAATTTTCACATGATCCTCGTCTCTTAGAAGCTTCTCATCCTTATATTTATTAATACCCATTAATATTTTTATTTTCCTAAGTTTAGACTTAGGAATCCATTAAAAATATTAATTATTTTAATAACTCCTTATCTGGATGGAATTTCTTAAAACAATTTCTGGGTCTTGGAGATCTCATGTGCCTTAGCCTCTCCTCCAAATTTCAAGGCTAGATCACATCTGATGCTACCAAAAATAAACAAATGTTTTATCGTAGATGGGGTCAAAGATCATGTCATACCCATATTGCTGAGAAAAACACAGCAAGGGAGATGTAGGAGGCGCTGACCACCTTATACCAAGGCTCTTCCGTGCAGCGGAAGATGCTCTTGGAGAATCAGCTGCGTCATATCAGATGTAGAAGGGAGTGTAGATAGATCCATTCCTTCTGAGGTTGCAGGAAATTCATGACCAACTTACTTCCGTGGGGTCTACACTGGATCTAGAGTTTATGGTCAGGACTGCCCTGAATGCAATCTTCGAGGAGTGGGAGACATTTGTCCAAAGTATTTTGCGTAGGGCTACTCTTCCCAGTTGAGAGGATATGTGGGTAACTCTTCACCAGGAACAGATAAGGAGGATGACCAAGGCAGGGACTAGTGGCAAGGGAGGTCGAATCAACGAAGAGGAGGAGGAGGATGCAACTCTAACATCTGTGGAACAACAAGGGAAGAGGAAGAAAAAGGAAATCTAAAAGGTTAAGTGCTTCCATTATGGGGAGCTTAGACATTATGCATCTCCGTGTCCCAGGAAGAAAAACAAGGGAGAGGCTTTTGATTCCAAGGAAGCTCCAGCTAAAGTGGAGAAAGATGTCGAGACTAATGACAATTGTGCCATGAGTGCTCATGCACCTCTAGAGAAGATGCGGGGAGACATCAAGTTGTAGTCAGGAGGACTACATACTATGGACGAGATATTTGAGGTGCCCAAACTCTTGGATCACAACCTGCTACAAGAGCCCTTAACGACAATAGCATGATGACAGGTGTCGTGTGGAGCAAAGTGTAGTGGAGCAACAAGGCAATGCTTGAGTGTAGAAATTTGAGGCAACGTAGTGGAGGTTGCAGCAATGCGAGAGGCACATAGGTGTATGCAGCAGCGCAGTGGCAGTTGAGGGAGCACAAAATAGCAGCAGAGGCATCTTCAACATTACGAGGCTTACAGGCTAACCGTGATGTCAGTATTTGGGAGAAGACAGTTACTTACTTCTCAGTAACTGGGTTGCAGTGCAACAGTTACCAATGACAATGCTAGGGGCAACATGGGTAGCATGTTGAGAGGGAGCTGCAATACAGATGTAGCAGTGGCAGGGGCAGTGCCATGGGTAGTAGTACAGGAAGCAAGAGTGCATGGATGTGAGGTAGCAGGCCGAGCATCAGCACAGGTACCAATGCGGAACTATAGTGAAGCATTGTTAGAGCACATTCCTTGCTAAGAGGGAGTGTTGATTTTTGGTAGCATCGGATGTGCTCTAGCCAAGAAAATTGGTGGAGAGGCTAAGGCACATGAGATCTCCAAGACCCATAAATTATTTGCAGAAATTCCACCCGGATGGAGAGATATTAAAATAATTAATATTTTTAATGAAACACTAAGTCTAAACTTAGGAAAATAAAAATATTAATGTGTATTAATATAATATGGGTGAGGAAATTCTAAATAACTAGGATCAAGCCAAATCTAATCTTAGCCGTTGATTAGGGACTTAATCTCGGTCGTTGAACCATCAACAGGAAAAGTATAAGAGGAGACTTGAGGGTCAGTTGGAGACACACCAAGTTGATCAAGAATTCGATTTTTTGGGGTAGGGTTTGCTGAGAAATTGAGTTAGTAATCTGTTGTAGTGAGGAGCAGTTCGATAGAAGGCCGAGAATACATATCAGAGAGGCAGAGAGAGTGTCAGAGAGACAACATAGAGCCTTGAAGGGCTGATGCAGAGGCTAAAGAGGGCAACACAAAGGACGCAAAGGGCCAAGAAGCTGACGTAGAGGGCCAAGAGGCTGACGCAGAGGGATAAGAGGTTGACGCAGAGACAACAGAGGCTGATGCAGGTAGCATAGAGGGCTGTAGAGCTGATGCTGGGCTGAAGAGGCAGCGCTGAGGAATTTTGGTGGGGCAGACTGAGAGCTGGCTAGCTGACATGGAGCCATAGAGGGTGACACAGTTCCTGAGGGTAGCTTGGAGCAACTTTTGTTGTCCAGCGAAGGGAACAGTTGAAGTCACTGTGAAGCCATTCATCCGGTTGTTGATTAGCCAGAATATCTGTCTTCGAAGAAAGGTACTTCTGACAGGGAAAATCTCTGAAAGGCGAGCCATTTCTGGCACCCTAGTTGTATTCAGAAAACTACATAATAATAAAACCCTCATATATGTTGCACCGATTTTCCTGCATTGGGTTTTTTCTGGGGACAATTGTCCAAAAATAACGGTGTCCCTTGTGTTGTCTCAGTTATTTCAGTTGTTGATCTGTATATGTGTGAAGGCTGCATTTGTGTTTATTTCAATATTTATATTGATAAATAACTTGTTTATTGAAAGAACAAGTAGAAGATAATAAACCAGATAATGTGGCAGGGATTTCTGATGTGTCAGACTTAGAAATTTCCACACATCCATATGTCAAAGTCAAACTATGACCGCCAACATCCAATTTCAATATTCAATATCAAACAATTATTCAAACTAAAGACAGAGTAGAGATATGTGGTCAACAATGGTCAAATCTGAACTTCCTGTAATCTGCCCAAGTCAAAAGCAGTACAGTCAGCCCTAACTAGTCAGCAGTCAACTGTCAACACAACGTTTTAGGAGCTCAGTCAACTTTGGTCAAACTCGGCCTCAAATTTTGATCACAGTGAGCCCAAAATAGTCATCAAAAGTGCAATCAAACTCAATCAAAGGAGAGTGATAGTCTGTTGTCTCTGTCTGCAATTTTCTACTGTCAAACCAGAAAGTCAACTCTAGTCAAACTGCTTAAATTGGCTCAGTTTTTATTGCCAGTCAACTCGACCTCAAGAAATCAAACTTTTGCACGTTAAAGGAGATCAAGATGTGAGGTCAAACTCGGTGAAACTGCAGCCACACTGTCTAGTTGAAAAGTCAAGATTGCCTCCAAGATCTTTGCATGTGTGGAGAGAAGAGAGTTGCCCTTAACCTGTACGAATCAAACAAATGGAGAGAGAGAAGAAAGTGTGTTGTGTGATGTCCAAATGAGGGCACTTATATTTATATGCAACTTGAGGGATGCCATCTTATCCTTGAGATGTATCTTTTAACTCAAGGCCGACCTTAACAGTTTTACATGAATGAGAATAAATTAAAAATTCCAATTTTTGCTTGTCCAAAATGGGTGATCTTTAGGTTGATTTTGGCCCTCTCAAAGAGAGGAATTTAATGCAACAATTATCTTCATCAAGTGAGTTGTCCAAAGTGGAATTAACCCTAGTTGCATAATTTAACACTAAGCATAGAGTATTTGAACCGTCATATAGAATACATAGGCCATCTTAGGCCTGCTGGTTCTCCATCCAACAATAGACATTTAACTCAACACCTTGAGCCATAGAATTAAAGCATATTTATAGGTGATATAGGGAAGCCTCCCTTGTGGTTTAAATCCACTAAAGAACGAGATAAACGTTGCTGAGGTGACAATGGCAACCCTTTCTCTGGTTGCCATAAGGTCTAGCTTTGCAAAGTGAAACTTTGTACTAGGTATGCTAGATTTTAAACGTTGTTGAGGTGACAGTGGCAACCCTTTCTCTCGTTGCCATAAGGTCTAGCTTTGCAAAGTGAGACTTTGCACTAGGTATGTTAGATTTTGCAGTAACATTCCCAAGAAACCTAACAGAAATGATTCATAATGTTTTCTATATAGCTCTGTGTAATGAATTTGCAACACTTTACTCTTGTAGGTATGGAAGAGAGTTCCTGGAAATAAGTAGGAAGTTAGTGTTGTATTTCATGTTCTTAGTCTTCACAGGAACTATCAGTGTTTTGGATATTATGAACGTATTGAACCCTTCTGAATCTTGCCTGACCGATGAAGCCACATCCTTTTTATCTTAATGCAATATAACCACCACAGTTAAAAAACTTAAAAATGGTCTAATCTGGTCATTCTGATGAATTGATCTTTTCTAAATGTTGGGTTTATATGCACTGATCTTTTTGAAATGTTGGGTTTATATGACTTAACAAAAGTCAGTAATTACTATTTTACTTTCGCATTAAGTCTCTATAATCACTTAGTAGGTTAAGATTAATCTACTTAAAGTGGTTTGGCTTATTTGAGAACATTAGATTTATATCTCATGAAATAATCAACCATAATTTAGTACCATGTGCATATCATATAAGAAACAAATTTATTGTAGAATTGAGGCTTCTGTGATCCATCATATTTATAAGAAGATTTCAGCGTAAATCACATAAGGTAAGACATTTTCCGACCCGTTTCGAACCAACCAGTGTGGTTCATCGTCAGGACAAGTTGAAGAAACAGATCCAGCTCAACAAGTTAAATAGACCAAAGATTCCAACTGCTAATTTAACGGCTAATTTTGACTAAATGACCCAGGTCAAAATTAATTAAATATAATTAATATTATAATATTATTATTGTTATTATTAATATTTAATATAATAATAATAATAATATATTTTATTATTATAATTTAAATTAGGTGCAAATGTAAAAAATAAATTCCAGGTTAGTTTAAAAATTATTATTATTATTTTTCTTGATTTATTAATAAAATTCAATTATATATATTTATTTTAATATTATTAATATTATTTTTATTAAATTATAATTTATTTTATGGGAAAAGTTAATTTAGGTAAAAAATATATAAATTCATGGTTAGTTCTGAGATTTAATTAATTAATTTATTTAAATAGTAATATACAAATCATTTATTCATATATATATATATATATAGATTAAATATATATTTATAATATATATATATATATCCTAATTAGATTAAATAGTAATAGGAAAGTATATTAATTTAAGTTCATAAAAAATTAATTATATATCAAACACCTTTACCCCTCATATTGATTATTATCCTTTTGGAACCAAGATAAAATGGGTAAATAAGTCCCATAATTACCTAAGGTTAGCTTAAAAATGATTTTAATACAATACTTAATTATACAAATATAACTACAATCAAAGGAGAGAAAGTCAATAAAAATAGTTAATATGAAAAAACGGAGAAAGGAGTTCGAATATCAGAGAGAAAGAATATTAATATATACCAATGTATAATAACAATATAAAGTATAGTAAATAAATAAATAAATAATACGAACCCACTACATATTAAAATATAATGATAATAAATGAATACTAGATAAGTTCATATATCGTACTAACAATGTATACATAATATAATCATTATACTTACTAATCCCTTAATATTTACTATTATAAATAAGGAATAAGGTAAATAAATAATAATTATAATATAAAAATAATGTAAACCAAAAAGAATCATTAATAATAAAAATAAACAGAACATACATTGCTAGAAAAAATACATAGTAATTAACTACTAAATTAATAAAAGAGTAAATTACATATTGAAATAAAATGAACCAAAGCCCTACAAATCAAAAATACATAATACATGATATGAATAAAAATAAAATAATAATAGTAAAATATAAACAAATAAATACATAAATAGAACCATCCATTTTTTTTTAATAAAAACACCCATATCACGACAGAAAGGGGAAGACAGGAATGAGACCGAAACGGAAACAAAGAAGGAAACTAGGACGAAAGGGCAGGGATCCAAGATCTACTGATCTTCCAGCATCATCTCTGGGATCCAGGATCTACTGATCTTCCAGCCATCATCTCTGTTGAGATTAACAGGCCTTCTTTCGATTTCAATGGCTTCCATGAATTTACGACGATGGAAGTGAGCAACTTTGGCCACGACTTTGGCCTCCTCAATACAGACCTTATGCTTGGTCTTATCCACATTTAATAAATTAATATTAATAATATTAATAATTAATAATATATTATTAAATGAATATATATAATTGAAATTATTAATAAATCAAGAAAAAATTTTTAAACTAACATGGGATTTTTTTTACATTTTTCACCTAATTTAATAATAATAATAATAATAATACATTAATAATAACAATAATAAACAATAATAACATAAATTAATATTAATTATATTTAATTAATTTTGATCTGGGTCATTTAGTCAAAATTAGCCATTAAATTAGCCGTTGGAACCTCTGGTCTATTTAACTTGTTGAGCTGGAGCTGGATCTGTTTCTTCAACTTGTCCTGACGATGAACCACACTGGTTGGTTCACACTGGTTGGTTCGAAACGCGTAGGCAAATGTCTTACCTTATGTGATTTACACCGAAATCTTCTTATAAATAATATATCGCTGTTAGGAAAACTTTGGAAATATTAAAAAACTAATGAAAAGTTTGGGTATAACCAAGAGTCTGTCCCTGCTTTGGGAGGGGATTAATACTAAGGCAAGAATAATCACCCCCAGCAACTAAGAACGGCTATGCACCACCACCCATAATAATAACATTGTGGCATGTTATTAAATTAATTAAAGGAACAATAATACGGATTGGTCTGATTACTTGTATATAGATTTTAAATATTTATACAATTATAACGATATTGTATAGTGGTATAGTTAGTATTTTATGTTCTTTAGTTTAATAAAATATTTTAATGTCATGATGTATTATATGTACTCTAAACAATAATAAAATTGTAAAATGAATTATATGAATATTTATTTAATTTTTTTATTAAATTTTTTAATATAATTAAACATGTTTTTAGTAAATATAAGTTATGTATATATTAATATTAAAGAGAATGATCACAAGTTAATAATTATTTATTTAATATCAAATGATGCCATTTTTTATATAACACTCATATTATAGTACACATGTCATGTCATTAGAGTATATATTGATATAATGAGAATTGTAAAGATTGTACACATGTTGTTTTTACATATTTTTTTCAAATTTATATTTTTTAAATTATGTTTTTGTAAATTAAAAAATATAACTCATAAAAATTGTTTATTCAATCCTTTATACCAATAAAAAAATAATTTTTTTTAATTTAATTACAAACTATTTGTGTTTATGGTACATAGTAATTAATATATAATGTTATTTTTCAAATTATTTATATTTTATTGTATATAGGTAATTAATGAATAGGCATACATAAGTAATAATTAAAGTCACACAAAAATCCAATTCTTCATTCACAATCAAAAGGAGAAGATATTTCAATCCAATTATATGTACAAGATAAATTAAAAATAACATTTTATTTAAAAATAATAAATTTAATTTTATAATGTTAACATTGGATAGATTTTAAATCTTTTTAGCAAAAAAAAAACTGATAACACAATCATAAAAAACTGAATTATATCTTGCTAGCGTACAAATATAATAGCACTTTTATTGATCATATTATTAAATTAATTAAAAAAATATGATATATTATTATTAATAATAAAAAAAATAGAAATATAATACATCGATATCATTATTATTTAATTAAAAAATAACCATATAACTGATTAGCTACTTGTGCCATTTTGAATTCCTGGGTTCATCTACACAGATGTAATGTCACATCAAAATGAAAAAAGAAAAGTATAATATTCTGAATGAGTTCTATGCATAATAATGCAAATAAATTCCAACACCAAATCTCTGAAAATACAAAATATTTAACGTACAAAACGTTTAACATTTAAGTCACCTGGAGCGTTTCGTGGTAGCTATGAAAGTAACAACAATTTTAAATTCTAATACGCATGAGAGAGCAGACGTGGCGTGGGAATGGCCTCCAAAGGCACTGCCTTTTGAAGTGTCAATCCAAAGTTTTCTGTCATGTCCACCTCTTCCGCACTCATCCCCTTTGGTGGGGCCCACTCGAACGAATGGAGCAGGGAAGCCAATACCACATGAATCATCCGAGTCGCCAACGGAAGCCCCACGCACATTCTCCTTCCTGCTCCGAACGGTATCAGCTCGAAGTTTTGCCCTCTGTAATCCACACTCCTCATCTCAGTATCATCAAGAAATCTCTCTGGCATGAATTTCAATGGGTTGTTCCAGATCTGAGGGTCCCTTCCCATCCCCCACACATTAACCAGTATACTACTGTGTTTGGGTATCACGAACCCGGCAATCTCACAACGACTGTCTGCCCTGTGCGGGACGAGCAGAGGAACAGCCGGGTGCAATCGGAACACTTCTTTTACCACTGCGCGGATATAAGGGAGCCGCTCCGCATCACTTTCTTCCACCAATCGGTTGAGCCCCACAACCTCTTCCAATTCGGCTTGGGCTCGCTTCAATTTCTCGGGATTGCGGATGAGTTCCGCCATCGCCCACTCTATTGTCGAAGAGGTCGTGTCACTTCCGGCCTGAAAAATATCCTGCAAATTCTAGAAATCAGATTGGGATTTTTACTTTTCATCAATAGGCCTTCCGGGTATTTTTATAAGAACCAGAAGAGATAACGTAAGACTTACTTGTAAATAGCCCCTGATATCAGTGACAGTAAATTCACCGCTTCTCATGTCCAGCAAAACGTCCAAGAGGTCCTTCTTACCATCGTCACTTCTGTCGCTGCTTTTGCCTCTGGTGGCCAGGCGATCCTCTATGAATTTATCAATAATATCATGCACCTTTTTCCTGCAGATTACCGCCTGATGAAATACACCCTGTAGATCCAAGAACTGAAGAAAGGGAAAATAATCCCCCAAATTTGGGGTCGTATGAAGCAACATCAATTTTGTAATAGCTTCTTTCAACTCTCCAGATTCTCCAGAATGGGGATCGAACATGTATGTGCCAAAAGCCATGTTGCTTAACAGATTAAACGCGGAGTGGAACACAGTGTGTCCGATATTTACACACTGTGATCCCTTCACGGACTCTTCAAAAATCTGATGAATCATTCCATTCACTTGATCTCTTCTGAGATATTGCAGAGCTTCCAACCTCTTGACAGAGAAGAGTTCAGTGTTAGATATGCGTCTGAGCATACGCCAGCGAGATCCATATTGACACAAAACAAATGAGGACTTGTGGTGGGAAACAGACCTGGCTACTTGGTTCACAATCCGGCCTGCCAAGATGTGGTCATGGGTTTTGAGAACTTCCTTTGCCATGGCGGGAGAAGAGACCACCACTGCGATTTTCATTCCCAGAGAGAGAGACATTAGAGGCCCATATTTCTGGGCGAGGTGGAAGAAAGATTCGCTGGGATTCTTCCCCAACTGAAACAGATTTCCTACGATAGGCCATCCTGGAAGCCCTGGAGGAAGCCTGTAATAAGTCTTCCTCCCCAACATATCCAAAACAAAAAATATGATGGCGGAGGTGATCCCCACCACAGAATACCAGAGCAGGCATCCAATATCCATTGAAACTGATTAGATGCAGTCGAAACCGGCCACTGTAGGGAACAGAGAGAAATACTACATATATCTCTTCTTTCTCTTGGGTTCTGGATGGATGTAGCTGGCTCTATCTACAGACGATTTTAATCATATATTTTACTGAGCTATCTCATACTGCCACCAAAACGCCGGGATTGGGCCAAAATGCATCATATGGTAAGATGGTTCCTTCACTCCACTTTCCAATTAAACATCCACCAACACCACTCAACAAAGATACCTCATCACTACTCAACAAAGATACCTCATCACTATCAGAAAAAGCAAGATCAAAACTGTGGTTGTACTGAGAACAAGTCCAGGACCCACTCAACAAAAATGAATACTTTCACCCCCACCTTCCAATCAAACATCCACCAACTCCTCTCAACAAAGTTGGGTTACCTTTTTCCAACACTCTACTAAAACTCAGTTAACACTAACACTAACAAATCTATAAGAGATCACAAAATGAAAATTGACACGCCAACGTTAATATTATCCTTTCATTTTATTTATTTTATTTAATATTATTTATTAAGATCACAAAATGGAAATTGACAGGCCAATATTAATATTATTCTTTCATTTTATTTATTTTATTGAATATGATTTTATTTTCATATCGAAAGGCACGGAGCATCGTCCCATCAAAAAACACAATATGCCAGCGCCATAACAAGAATCGATACCATATGTTAGATTTACAGGTTAAAGATATTGAATCACATTGGTATTTAAGCATGTTTTCACATTTCTATTTAAAAAAAATTATTAGTAAGAAAAGGTTGAGAGATATCCAAACATTTTTAATGGTATATTCAAGATAAAACTAGGAGTATATGAATTCTTAACCAAGAGCACATGATTTTCTAAGGCGTGGGATTCTATATGGTGAGGAGCTTCTTTAACCGTATGAGGTGTCAAAAGTATTCCTTGAAATTGAATTAAGTGGATAGAAAAATAAACCATATTCCCAACCACTAGAACTATTAAAATATATTATCGAGGGTAGTTTTCATGGAGGGTGGTTATATATAGACTAGAACTATTAAAATATATTATCGAGGGTATTTTCAGGGAGGGTGGTTTATATATAGAGATGTATAAGGAAAGTGATTATCTAGTTTGAGGATTTTTTTCCTTAATATACATTGATATATTGTTAATTAACACATATAAATGATTTATTAATAAATTTTAAAAATAAAATTTAATCATTAAAATAATAATTTTAATATTTTTTTTGAATAATTAAGATAAACAAGTTTTAAGAATTGAAAATAGTTTTCCATAAAAAAAACATTCATTACAATCATTCTCTAGCAAAATGAGGGGTAACATAGGCTCTAACTACAACACTCCCTACCACTTTCTTATACTAATGATGTATGTGGAAGGTGTTAATGATGTCTTAGATCCAACTTCCAAACTATGTCGTAACAATGAGGTCATACAATTTTCTCTTTTAAAAAGTTTATGGCTTCCAAACTATGTCGTAACAATGAGGTCATACAATTTTCTCTTTTAAAAAGTTTATGGAATTAGAAATTTAGGTTGACATCACATCCAACTCCGTAAGAGATTTTTGATGATATAAAATTTTCACCAATTCGAGTCCCAGCTCAAAAGTTACGCTCAAAAGAAAATTTAGCATGTTAACATTGGCCACGTCAACATTAGCGTGCCACGTGAAACTCATGTGATTTTTGGATTTGGTGCACAAGGCGATGCCACATGGACTAACAAATCCACAACAATGGCTCAAGACACTTTGGTGGGCCCTCCCCACACCTAACTACATTGTCAGGTCCATCAGCGGCAATGATGTTCGACGTGTTGGGTTGATCCACTAAGGCTCAATATCTAGAAAACCAGGCAGGGCTTACCATGCCGTGCTCCCCATCGGTTCATCAACAACGATAACATGCAACTTGATATGTGTGGTGGAGGAGGGCGGGGGGGGAGGGTGTTTGATCCCCGAGGCCCAAAAGCCTAATGTTGCTAATCCATTGGATCTCCCCGCTAAACCATAACATATTGCATTGAGGGGCTCTATAGCGATGATCCACTAATTGCTTATGTTTCCCCTTGATGCTTGGACACCCAATAATCGGCGAGGCCTACCAAGTTTTTGCCACATAGGTCGAGGGCCACCAAGTTAGTTTTATACAAATTTTTAAATGGTATGAGGGAAGAAAACCTTTATCATTTAGGCAAAGGTTAATTTCCCTATGTCATGAGGTTGATATTTATGTTGTTAAAGGTATGAAGGCCGATCCCATAGTCTTTCCATGCTTGCTAAAATCAAACAAGTGGGACAACTACATAGTAGCATAGTCCCTACCTCTTTTGGTATTTATCAGTATGTTGGCACGATTAAACCAGTGCAAACCATGCATTGGTAACCCATGGAACATATTTTACATATCATCTACAATGCAACAATAAATTCCCCACTAATTATCGTATAAAATTTTCGTCTCTCACTTCTCGTTATATGCACAGATTCACTTCCTTTAGAGTTTTCCTTAGCTCTAGATTTACAATGTAAAGATGGCTTGTGTCATCCATCATCCAACGTATTTAATTCCCGTCTCACGTCTTCATTACTCGCATATTTTTTCATAACATCTGCAACGCAATGATAAATTCCTCGTTACTTGTCATAGGAATTTACCATCTCCTACTTTGTTCTACACACACTTTGCTCATGTTATGGGACATGAATGCTTTTGTTAAATGACATAAATATATCCATCTCATTCATTGTGTTAAAGAGTATACATATCCGAAGATATGTTTGGCCCACCAAAGAAGGGGGCAGGGGGGAGGGGGGGCTAAGGGAGCCACATTTTGTCCTTATTTGAAATATAGGCTTTGAGAAAAAAACATTTCCAATTCATTTGTCACTATTGAAATTGCGAAGAAGCATATAAGAGCTCGTCGCCTATTGTTATTTCAAATATTTCCTCAAAGTTTCTAATTGTTGTTTCTATTTCTATCTTTCCATTACATTTTAGTCTATAAATGTTATACATGAAGGCTAAAGTTGTTAAACCCTCACCCAAAATCTCTTTTAACTTTGACGAGTTTCCCTTGATTGACAGAGAAGCTGACGCTCATGAAACCTGATGCAAATTCAATTTGTATGACCTTCAAGCCTGTGCATAACAACATTTTCAAGATTTGTAACATATCTCATTAGTGTGGGAGTCTTACTTGGCCCAATTTATCATACCCCAGACTCATCCATTTCTCGTGTTTGTCACTTGGTATTCCGAAAGATATCTTCTAAGAAAACATGAAATAGTGTCAAAGACTAGGTCTATGTTGTTATTTATAAACCCTGAATCTATTTTGCAAATGCTAAATCTTATAATTTCTACTTAGGTGAGACCTTTAAGTGAAGAACTCCTGAGGAAATTGAATCATGAATTAACCTTGGAGGAAAGATCTATAGTTCTTTCATCCTTTTAACGGCTAAATGCTTCATTACAATAAGACAATCTACCATATTATTTGTAGAAATTATGGTGTATATTTACAATTGTTCATGATGTTTTAATAAAAATCACAAGACACAAACCTACTCTACTACTCTGAGGACATCAATTCACAATTTAGAACTAAAATCTCAGACATGCAATAAGAAATAACACACATGCAACAAGTATTTTTATCTAGGGAAAGAAATCTACTAAAACCCCAATGCCTGCTTGCATTAATCAAATGAATAGAGGTGTATTACAATTGCTTTGCACAACCTACAAGTGCATAACCTATCTCTCTACTCATTGAGAAGCTCTGACCCAGACTTAGTCAATTTTGCCTCTGCTTGATCCCGTATTTCCTTGAACAATTTGTTGTCTAGGCAAATCCTCTCTGCGGACAAAGATGATCCCTCTAGCCCAATGAGTGGGTCTAGCAACCAAAGTGACAATCTACTAGAAACTTTCCTAAGTTGCAATTGAAAAGAGAGACGAAGAAAATGGCCTACCTCGTTATGATGCTATCTTGATTTCCTTTGTTGAAGACCTTGAATTAGTTGTGTCACAGGCTCGTTCATGCTTTTTTTAGTGTTTATGCACCTGTAGAAGAGATCAAGACACAACAAGGCATGAAAATACAAATAGAATATTCAAAAGAAACCTACTTAACTGATCAAGGAATGTTAAGCTAAATGATACATGAGCATACACATTTAGGTAAAATGAACCAATAGTTGTATATTAATAGAATTTAAAGGGAAGCATACAACCAAGCCTAGATGTTGATAGGCTCTCCTTGAATGAATATCCAAGTCCAAGCTAACATCTCCAAGCACTCCTTCTCCAAGCCAAATGAGTAGCATATAGGCATAATCTTAGCATAAGGGTGTAAATAAGCATAGACCAACCATTTGGGAATGGGGGAGGATGAATATATAGGTTTGGAAAAGGAGTCAGAACCTCTCCAAAGATAGGATTAGGCCCTCATGTCAAGGAGGTAGCTCATAGGGATAAGACCAAGAGGCCAAGTTGGGAGAATTCGGCCTCATCTATGCCAAGCAACCTCCATCTCGCCACTCTGGAAGCTTCTAGATCACGAAGCTTCTCATCCTCTTTGGGAAAATTACCTTTTTGGGATCATCATGGGTATACAAGTGAACAAAGCGATCCCATCGTGGGTCAAGTATAGTGCAACGTGCGATCATTGTTGTTTTTAGTCTCATAAGTGCAATGACTCTCAAATTAGAGTTTTATAGCTATTTCTCACATGGAAAGCCCAAGGCATTTTCCAATCAATGTCCTAGGAAGGATATGAGCTACATATATGAATAAGTGCATTGCATAATGGTCATGTTTTGGGCACTTCGGGGTATGTCACAAGGAAGTGCAGGAGGTGTGACAAAATATTGTGTAACAAATGTCCCTTGAAGCATGAAGGTGGAACGAGGAGTGATGGTTGAGATGTTGTACGAGCTTTTGCAAGGACGAGGACAAACACTGTCAGGAGACCTGCAAATCAAGGACGCACATACATATACATATATGATATCATGAAGTCACGATATGGATGCAACCATCCCGATGATAAGGACTATATGAAAGGATCCATGGTATGGGCGCAACCATCCAAATGAGAAGGATCATCTGTGAATCTAAGATCCAAGATATGGACACAACCATCTGATACAAAAGGATCATCATAAGTGTAAAGTCCCACGGTATGGTCACAACCATCCATATAGCAAAATGATGTGTACAATCATGAATAATTTAGAACTCCACGCAACCTGAGTCATATGAGACATGAGTTAGGGTCTTGCACTCCATCCCGACCCGATTAAAGTACAAATTCTAGCATGCAAATAAATATGTTGAAGTCTAACATGTTAGAAAAACACCTGATTATTGGGAAATGATGTGGACCGTTAACAGGTACGAGACCAATAATGATAATGGTTATCAAGGTACGACAGTACAATCCGTGAATGTGATAATGAAGTTGAAGTCGAACACTCATGGAATTATCCAATCGAAGGCTAATGATGGAGACTTTTTATCGAATGCAAAGAACTTTTCATTAAGGCATGCAATATCTAAGGTACTGAAAGGGAGTTTCTAAGTCATCTTCCTGGATAATGAGCTGAAGTCGACAGGAAGCGACCTGTCGAAGGAGGCAATGATGAGTCCCCCGTCATTGACACGAAATAAGGAATAAAGTGGAATGGAGTGACTAAGATCCAAGATTGTAATAATGTGTTAGACAATGTATAGGTAAGTAACTGCAGATATTACATTCTCTTGAACACTGGTGACACGACTTCAGAGTATGGAAAAATTTGACTCAACATAGGACTAAAGGTCATGATGAAAAAATGGAATAGTCAAATGAGAGGCAAAAATGGATCACCCAAACCTGGGAGGACAAGTGACTGAGTGAGGATATCCCAAACCCGACACGGAAGAAGAAAAGTATCATGTTCAAGAGCGACATGTTGCCTATACAAAAGATGTTTCATCTTCATTTTTCCCCGCTATTTATAGCGAGTACCCCACTTATTTTTATCACAAGCTTGAAGGGGATAGAATATGCTTTTCATGTAAGTTCATTCTTCGAATGAATCCATCCTAGTAAGTTTTATGAGTCCTAGGAAGGCGAAACTTGGTCTCATCAAGGTGATGAGTCTTTCGTCGTAAAATTTAATGAGTGTGGCATAAGAGTAACTCGGTGTCTTTTTCATATGTAGAGAGTTTGAAAAAGAGACAAAAAGGAAAACTCCATCATGTCCCTTTTCGTAATTTGTCCCTCGAACTCGAAAAGGTAGAAAACAATTTTCGAGAGAACCTCTTGACCATGTCGATCAAGGTGTACCTTTTTTGTAAATAGTCAATCCTAGCTTGAAAAAGGGGTAAACGTATACTGAGACGATGTCAATTCATTTAATTTTAACGAGTTCGAAATGACAAGCACTCGATGATATTTTTAGTTTTTGAGAGTCAGAGAAGGGCTTAAAGATGACTTTAGGGGGGTTCCTTTTTCGTTTATTTTTAATGAGTCTAAGAAAGAGATAAAACAAATAATCATAAGAATCAGTAAAAAAAAATCATTGTCCATCGAAAGCACCTGTAACTACACAATGAAATGCACCCATGATTGATATCGAGAAATAATAATAAAATATTGACAAAAAATGACTTCAAAACTTATAAATAACCAAAAGTAACATTATTTTCTAGCATTTTACCATAGTAAGTTCTAAAAGTGTATTTGTGCCCTAATTTTCTTGATTTTCAAGTGACCATTATAGGAGATTCAAGGTGCCATTTCACGAACTGTCTGCAACAGGTAAGAGGTATGTCCTTGCTCTTGCATTTCATCACATTTTCATGCATTTTTAATGGAATTTTGTGTGCTAAAATGGAGGATTTGCAAGTTTTTGAGCATCAGTGATCATCACGGGTTTGGTCATCGAACCCCCGATAATCGCTCTTGAGCTAAAATACACCCGCGATGACATCACTCTATGTATACAAACAGGCACGATGGCACAGAGGTAGAATGTTTTTAAGGAAAAACCCTTTTTAAAGAAAAAAATCTTCATTTCCATCAACGAAAAAGGTCCTAATTGGTGTTAAATGATGTTTTGTAGGAGATCATGGTTTTGGAATGGAAAGAAAGTGGCCATGAGGCCAAAGATCACCAAGCAGCCTGGAATCTAGAGTGCATCAATTCCTTGAGAGATTGCGGGTTGTTGAAGTTCTTCAGGACCATGGGACTGAGGGATTAGATGGAATTGTTTCCCTATTTGATCTATCTTTGGAATGTGGATTGAGACATATTTATAATCAAAGGCCATGAACTGGAAATAGAAGAATTAGACATCTATTTCATCATGGGATTGTACCGAAGAGGAGAGAGAGTCCAACTCTTGGATATCGTCCAAGAGATGAAAGTACTAGTGCTTTGATTAGGAGGCATTGCCCAGGTGCAGAGATGACGAGGGGTGGGAAGGTGAAGATCGCCACGATCACCAACAACCTTCCTTTACAAACCATCCTATTCACCAGAGCTCGTGTATTTGGGACACAAGCCCTACATGAGTGTTCAAAATCCCAATTTATGTATGGAGTTGAATGTCTCACCCCCACCATATTCAACTGGTGTGGAGGCCTTTTGACAAATATGAAAACAGAGTTTACCAAAGGGAAGCAGGGAAACCTGAGACAATTTGGGTTCGACTCGATACTAGTGACTTTCTTCCTAGAGTGGGTGCCCTAATTCTACTATCAGTGGGCATAGGTACCAGATCCTGCCCCCTAAGACCTAAGGCGAGTAAGTTGGATTCAACTCATGCCTTGAGGAGGGGCGGGTAAGAAAATGCACTACCCTCCATAGTTTTTTACTTGGCTGCAGTGTCAATTACTTATGGTGGATGACTATGCATATGTTGGCGCATATTTCTGATGGGATCCAGATCTACCTCTGCCACCAGGAGAACAATGGACTGATGTAAGTAAAGACTTTTTTTTTGGATTTTTTTTCAAGTCTTATGATTTTTTTTTTGTAAAAAGTGTAAACTGAGACTCGACTTATGATAAATGTGCAGATGTGGGACCGGAAAGACCACCTGGCATGTGGCCAATAGCATGACGGGTTTCTCATCAGATAGTGGGTGCTGGCTATGAGGAAGGGGAAGACCCCTTCACTGAGATGGAGCGTAACCTAGATGTGATTACTCGGGGAATTCCAGAGTATGCTACTATAGATGAGGTGTCATTGTGCTGGCAGAGACACATAGTAGGAGTATATGCAAGACTGCATCAAATGTTAGGCTGAGTGATCAGAGTAGTCTCATGCTACCATGAGAACCGTGCAGGCTGATAGCCTTTCTATCTATTTACATATTTTGTAGGCTTTGAAAGCCAAGTCTCCCAGAACACTTTATTTTTCGAGATTTTGATGTAAAAACTTCGACAAAATCGATATATATATATGTGTGTGTGTGTGTGTGTGTGAGTGTGTGTGTGTGTCTTGATTTTCTACTTATGTGTCCAGAATACGATCAATTTTATAGATGATGCAAATGTCTATCAAGAACATAATTTGCTAATGGATCAATTAATGTGTTCAAATTGCGTGGAATGTGTTGATATGTAATAAAATCAAAATTTCTTTCTAGTAATCGAACACGTACATAGATACACAATATTTATGGATTTCTCACTGAATAATTATTGTTTAACTATAACACAACAAGCTATTAATCTAACTTGACAACTAAATCTCTAATGCCAACAACAACTGTTTCTGACAATAGTTCAATGACTCCACTGTATTTTGCAATATTGTTAGTTGTTTGACCGAGGAATATACCTTGTAAGTCAATCAACTCGCCATCAGGAGCAAAGAGTTCCCAAGCTGCGGAAGACAAATTATGTGTCCTACAACAAGCACCATCAACAAAACCAACATAATGACTTGAAAACATCTACAAACCAAGTGGAACACAAGGTAAGTAGAAAAGCACATGTCTGCAAAGAAAACAAACACACCAAAAATAAAAAATCACACACTAATGAATTCACACACTAATGTACAAAAATTCATTACACGAATTTCACGCATAATACTTTTCCAAATACAACCTGTTTCGAGGCTGTGACAATGCATTTCCTTGGTAATCAAATAGCTCATAGGTGCCTTTCTACAAAACAAGTTTGACGATATATGGCCCATGCCACATAGGTTCGAACTTTCTAGTACCTAACTTATGATTAGCCCGATCATAAAGGAGGACCAGGTCTCCTTCTGAAAAATTGTTGGGAGAAATGGTTTGATCAAAATGAGCTTTGACACATTTCTTTAGGGCTTCGATTACCATCCTAGCAATGTGATGGGTCTCGTCAAGCCTATGAAGGTAGAGTAACCACTCCTCTTCAAGTGAGGTATTAGGAAGAAGTTTGACAACTAATTTGAGCAAAGGGATTTCGCATTCAATTGGATGAGTTGCCTCTAAACCAAAAACTAGCTGGAATGTCATGAATTTAGTGGCCATCTTAGCGAAATTTATGTAAGCCCAGAGAGCTGAGAATAACATCAAATGCCAGTCCTTTTTATGCTTCTCAATGGCGTGTTGAAGCATAGTAATAAAAAATTTATTAATTGCTTCGACTTGGCCATTAGCCTATGGATAGTAAGGAGTTGAGCTATCATGATGAAGGCCCAATTGAGCAATCAGATCTGCCATCATGTACTGACGAAAATGTGATCCATGGTCAGTTGCAATGGTTTAAGGAACACAAAAACCCACTATGACATGGTTGAAGAGGAACTGAGCAGCAGTGATACCATCAACATTGTATGTGGGCATCACCTCAGCCCATTTAGTGAAATAGTCGATGACAATGATAATATAGCCATGCCCTCCGGCTGAGAGAGGGTTACATGTCATGAAGTATATGCCCCATTTAGCAAATGGGCCAATGATAACTACTGGGTATAAGGGTGTTGGCGAGGCACGCTGCTTACCATTAAAAATCTGGCATTCATGGCATTTCTGAACATCCATAATACAATATTTAAAGATGGAAGGCCAGAAATAACCAGCGTGGAGGATTTTCTGAGCAATGGCCCAACCGAACATATGATCACCACAAGCACTAGAGTGGTAATCATTCAATACACATCCAACCTCTTCAAGTGTTAGACATCTGCGAAGAACATGTTGGGAATAATACTGAGAGTGGGGGTGAATCAGTATAAACAAATCACTAAATTTTTCATTTCCATAATCAAATTTATATACGCTACTTCCGTGAAGGGAACTTGTGTGTGCATGAAACTATTCTTAAGGCAACCAACGTATATCCAATGAACTTGTGATTCATTTAATTCATCATATGTTGATCTTTAATCAGTGCATCAATACTTTATTAAACATTAAATAATAACCATGTGTAGTAATAACAAAATAAACCAACACACATAAGAAACATACGTGAACACCAATATTTAAGGTGGAAACTCAATGCAGGAGAAAGACCACCTGTTGTTGTTGTCCCTCTCTTCTTTTAATATAAAGAATAATTGATTTACAATATTGTACTGGTGCAGACCCATACTAGTATGCAGGCACCCACTTGCAGAAGGCTACAACCTTCTCTCGTTCTCCAGCATCTACTGGAAGGGAGCTACAACTCCCTAGCTCTTGTACTAGCTGATATGTTTACCATTACGTAGGAGCTGGCCTATAGAAGGCTCCAACCTTCCATTGTTCTCTAGCTGCTACTAGAAGGGAGCTCCAATCCCCTGATCTAATCACCAACCACTACTGGCGGGAAGCTTCGCCTTCCTCACTAAAGGCTCCAACACTCAATATTCTCCAGGGAAAACGTTTCATAAATTTTTAGACTAGATAATCCTTGTACACAACAACACACTATGAAGGCTATGTTTCATCAAATTTTCATACTGGACCCATAAGTAACATTGAAGCTCAAAAGCAATTATCACTATAATACAACCATCAAATACATCTGCATCAACCAATCATTAACCCAATCATCAATCTCTGATATAACTAAAACCAAAGCATCAATCTCTAAATCAATCACAACTAAATCACTCAATCACTAAAATCTCTGACACACTAAATCAAACAATCACTAAACCTTTGACACAATTGAACCAACCATTCACTCAAAATCCAATCAACCGTTACTTAATCAAAATTCAACCAATCAGCTGGAACAAACAGATCAATGTAACTAGTACATAGATCTGAACCCATAATACTACATCAACAACCAGAACCAACTGGAACCTCAAAAATCACACGTCAAAATGTATAAGCTACTTCAATGAAGTCAACCTGCGTGTATACGCAACTTCCTTTAACCCAACCTGTGTATACCTCTAAAAATATTGAATCATAAAACTTCTGAGTCAAAACTATACCAACTAATGACATTATGAAGATCTATAGTCATATTACAAAGTTCTAAATAGATAGCAGAAAGGATCACCCTTCTTTCTCATTCAATCAATCAACTAGACTCAATCTCCTTATACAATCAATTTTACTTTCAGATCTAATGAAGACATCATTGACAAACATCAGTAAAACAACAACACTGATCAGATAGATCAGTTATCTCTAAACAACAGGATTTTCTTTTGCAAAAGCTACTTGGAAGAGATGAACCAACGTGTATACGCACCTTCAGCAAGGTAAACCAGCGTATAGATCTACAAATAATAATTTATAACTTTGTAGCTATTCCAGACTTCAGACATACCCAGACCACAACATATAAATGACAAAACATTTGTTAGCACTCAGATCTAGACTACCCATTATCAGATCACATAATGATAAGTCATTATGATTCTGATCCATCATTAGATCTCAACCATCATCAGACACTCAAGTGCATACTTAGTCTAGATCAATCAACGCATCAGAAACCCATAACATGCATATTTTCTTTTAATCTAACACTTCATAAGATATTTATTCCTTGTACTTTTAGCCCTTTGATCTATTGAAAAGTGTGCAACAAGAAATGTAAAAATAGAAATTGCTAAAAATAGCAGTTTGGCCAATGAGCATTTTGGCCCCCTTGGGTGAGAGGTAAAAATGCTAAAAATAGCATCTTCTAAAAATAGCATTTCTAGGTCCCTTCCTATTTATAGCAGTCCCTGGTCTATCTATAGGAAGTAAAATCGAATTTGGTCTTAACAACAATTTAAAATATTAATTAATTAATCTCCACGAGTTAATTAGTTATGGAAAATTAAACTAGAAGTCTTTGTGAGATCATGCAATTATTTTCTCTCTTGATTTAGGAATTTATCCCTTGATTAAAGGAGATAAGGTTCAGTTCTATAATGAGAGGATTAGTTGAATTAGTTTTACTTAGTTAAGTCCAGTTAGATTAATTTAACAAGTTGTTAAAATAATGAAATATAGTTTGTTAATGCTTGCATGCATGTGAAAACTATTATTTCAAATAACTGAGCATTTCGTCATGGATAACTGATGCATGTCATTTCAGACAGAGACCCAATTGAGATCAGATGAGGGACAATGTACTATTAGATGCTTGGATATTTCTAGTAAGTATTCCTTGCACGGCGAAGGATCTATTTCCAAGAGAAATACATAATATAGGAGATTGGAGGACTTGTGGCCTATATATTGAGGCCTAGGTAGTCTATGATCATCATCAACGTACAGAGAGTGCAGGATAGCTTTTGAGCTGATTCTTTTTGTATGTTGTTGAGGATTTCCACTTGATTGATAATACAAAGTTTGGGTTTTATGCTGGTGCTTTCCCTAGTGATATATTCTGTGTTATGTGTGATTGATTCCTTCTTATCAGTTATACGTGTTCATGCTTGATGTTGCTCATGTTTGATTAAGTTTCCACCAAGTTTATGGTAGATGTAGATCTAGTATTATGATTTAGTACATTGCATATATCAGTTGGTTCTGCAAGTGAAATTTCTACATGATATCAGTGAGCTAGCTGATTTGTAGAGAAAATTCTACATGGTATCAAAGCACAGGTGATCAAGGAAGAACAATATATAAGAAGGAATTCAAAGTTTATTATTCGGGATATAGATCTCAAGTTCTTATCACATCTATTTCACTGATGGCATTCTATGGTTTGAGGCTTGAGTATGCCCTTGATGATAGCTCAAAATATATATCTTGGAAGGATCACATGGAGGCAGTATTGGAAGATAATGGCCTTAAGTACTTCATTGATCAAGAAATATCTAAGCCTACTGATGCTACTCAACTGGCGGAATGGAAGAAGTGTGTGGCTAGAGCTAGGAGAATTCTCTTGGAGGGAGTGCGAGATCACATTGTCTCGAACCTCCATGGGAAGGAGACTCTATTTTCAATGTGGAAAACATTGAAAGATTTATATCAGAATAGCAGTGATCAGAGGAAGCTGGCACTGAAGGACAAACTTCGAAATATCAAGTGTGAAAAGGATGAAACGTTCTCTATGTATCTGACCAAGCTCATCACATGCAGGGATGAGCTTGTAAGTGTAGGGGTCATGATAGCTGATGATGATATGGTGAGTCTAGCACTCCTTGTCCTTCCTAAGAGCTGGTATAGCTACTAGGACTCAGTTAATGGAAGGGAGAAACTACCAGATTGGGAATGACTATGGTTGGATTTGATGCAGGAGGAGATCAGATGGAGCACCAGAGATGGTTCTTCATCCATGGAGGATGAGGAGAACTGTGCCTTAGCGAGTAAGGCAAAGAAGGGGAAGGAGAAGGTTTCTCTTTCCGAATCCAATTCTTCCAATGGTGGGAAGAAGGTTGAAAAATCAAAAGTGTGATGCTTTCGTTGTCATGACGTGGGCCATTATGCTGCAAATAGTCCACAGAGGAAATCCAAGAAGGGATCTAGGGAAGGATTTGAAGGTAAGGCACTTTCTTTACAGTTTGAGTTGGATTTCACACTCTTCGCATGCATGGTTTCATCCATGGTGGGAAGTGGTTGGTTTCTTGATAGTAGAGCTTCTTTCCACATGACCAGCGACATGAGTTTGTTGAGTACTTTAGAGGAGAAAGATCTCCAAATACTTATAGCGATGGGTAATGATGAGAAGTATAGTGTCTCAGGTGTAGGCACGGTTATTTTTCAGAGGGAGCATGGAGCTCACCTTACCTTGACCGATGTCAAGTATGTACCAGGACTAAAGAGAAACTTGGTGTCGATCGTGATGCTGACAGAGGCTATGATGTAGTCTTCAGTAAGGGAAAGGTTTTCCTTAGACACATCATCACTAGATAGGTGAAGTAGATTGGTTCACAGGTCAAGAACCTGTATGCTCTTGAGGTTCAAGATGCATGCAAAGCCTTGAGCAACAAGGAAACTGATGGAGACTTGGTGGTTGAGAGGGAGGGTATATTACCTCTCAACATGCAATGCCAGATGAAGTCTCAGACGATTGTGGAGGAGCCATGATTGGTGCAAAAACTTCAGAAGGTTGTGGAGCAGCCACAGTAGGGGAAGTTGAGAGGAGATCGAGTAGAGACATATACTCATGCAGAGACCTCCAGTAGGGGGAAACTTCGAGCCAGGTGGGTAGAGGGATTGAATGTAGCCATACCTCTAGGTAGGAGGTGGGGTGATGTAGAGTGATTGTCCTAAGGAGGAGGGGCAGGATCCTTGAGGTACCCAACCTCTTGGATGATACCTTGCTACGGGAGCCCCGATGTGGAGTAGCAGGAACTGACTGATTAGGTAGAGACAGATGCGGATGGAGTGGCAGAGAGAGCTACAATGCAGGGAATCCCAGGACAATGCATAGCATGCAGGCTGCAGCAATGCGAGAGGCACAAGTGTGTTGCATAGTGATATGTGGCACAGAAATGTGTGTAATGGTGCGAGATGCATGGAGATGTTGCAGTAGCACAGATGTCAGAGTGGGAGCACTTGTCAGCAGTAGGTAGAGCTTCAACATTAGAGTATGTTTCTAGCCCAATAGAGAGGTCAGTGGGAGTTTTCTTTTTGTTCCAAGAGTTGCTGGAGCAAGCAGACCTAGTGGATGTGTTGCATGCAGAACATTCTAGAGTTACAGGATCGGGTTTGAGAGGAAGCCTTTCTTGTTGAGAGGCAGTGTTGAAAAGTGTGCAAAAATAAATGTAAAAATAGAAATTGCTAAAAATAGCAGTTTGGCCAATGAGCATTTTGGCCACCTTGGGTGAAAGGTGAAATTGCTAAAAATAACATCTTCTAAAAATAGCTTTGTTGGGTCCCTTCCTATTTATAGCAGTCCTTGGTCTATCTATGGGAAGTAAAATTGAATTTGGTCTTAACAGCTGTTTAAAATATTAATTAATTAATCTCCATGAGTTAATTAGTTATGGAAAATTAAACTAGAAGTCTTTGTGAGATCATGCAATTATTTTCTCTCTTGATTTAGGAATTTATCCCTTGATTGAAGGAGATAATGTTTAGTTCTATAATGAGAGGATCAGTTGACTTAGTTTTACTTAGTCAAGTCCAGTTAGATTAATATAACAAGTTGTTAAAATAATGAAATATAGTTTGTTAATGCTTGCATGCATGTGACAAATATTATTTCAGATAACTGAGCATTCCCTCATGGATAACTGATGCATGTAAATTCAGACAGAGACCCAGTTGAGATCAGATGAGGGACAATGTACTATCAGATGCTTGGATATTTCTGGTAAGTATTCCTTGCATGGAGAAGGATCTATTTCCAAGATAAATACGTAATATAGGAGATTGGAGGACTTGTGGCCTATATATTGAGGCCTAAGTAGTCTATGATCATCATCAGGGTATAGAGAGAGCAGGATAGATTTTGAGCTGATTCTTTTTGTATGTTGTTGAGGATTTCCACTTGATTGATAATACAGAGTTGGGGTTTTATGCTGGTGCTTTCCCCAGTGATATATTTTGTGTTATGTGTGATTTATTCCTTCTTATCAGTTATATGTGTTCAGCTTGATGTTTCTCATGTTTGATTAAACTTCCACTAAGTTTATGATAGATGTAGATCTAGTATTATGCTTTAGTGCATTGCATATATCAGTTGGATCTGCAGGTGAAATTTCTACATGATATCAGTGAGCTAGCTGATTTGTAGAGAAAATTCTACATGATCTTCTCCTCCTTATATAGTTTTAGCCTTTCTCAATACCTCGGACCAAAACAACACTTAGAACCTATGGTATTCTTAGAAGGGATCGAATAGTCATTACTCCACTCAATATTGTGGGCTAATACCATGGTATTGACCCTTAGTATTCTTTCACCTTAATTTCCTTAATTTTTCATTCGACACGTGCTTTTCCTCTTATGAAAGTGCGTGCATATGTATATGCTCTTTTTGTACAGTGAACCTGAGTGTATACGCTCTTTTTGTATAGTGAACCCATGTATACAACTTAACGTACCCGAAAACATCCTTTTTCTTCAACTTCTTGATTTTGATCTATAGTCCTTTGTTCCAACATCCCATTCTTCTGTACCATTTCCTTGTTACCTCTGAATTGACCTATTATAATGTTATTTTCCATCATACATCACTTCTAAACTGCCCTGCATTTTGTCACATTTGTAAACACAACTGCCATGCATTATGTCACATCCTATTTATACTTTATCAATTAGTTCATTCATCAAATATTAAGGACAACACACACTAACAAACCTTTATCCATTATTCTCTTCGATCATTCTGTCACCTCTGACTTGTAGATTCATCTTTATTCCATCATTTTGTCACCTCTAATCTATCACGTAGATTCATCTATTTTCCATATACTTGTTCTGCTACAAGTGGGTTTCCATTAAGTACAACACATGCATCATAATGCCAACAAAATAGAGTGTACACCGACTCGATACAATGTATCACCAAGAATATGATAGGTTTGGGACTAATGCCAGATGCAATGTTAGTCGCATCGAGAAAACTCAGATCAGAAGGTTTGGGTTTGAAGATAAACGATAATATCTCCATACCACGGGTCAAGAGTGCTGATGAGAAACAAAGTCTCGTCAGGAATCTGCTCAATAAAATTAGTAGAAGTGCTTGTAGACAGAAGGACACATATCAACCCAGCAAAGACAAGTGATTTCTTTGATTTGGCAGTAGTAAATTCCAAATCAAACTCTTTCAGGATAACAATCCATTTGGAGTATTTCCCCCCCGAGAAATTGACGAGTCAATATATAAGTCATGTGGTTGCAATCAGAAATCATCGTGGTTTTCCATAAAAGGATATAATGTCAAAATCTTTGGACAGCATGGACTGCTACCAAGGCAAGCTTCTTGACATGGGAATATCAAGACTCATTGTCAAGGGGATTTCGTCTTAAATCATAAACCACATGTTTGTTTCCATCGTCGTCATCATGAACTAACACCATAGAAATGGTAGTATCAGTTGCAACCAAGTATAGGAAATAATCGCGTCGATAATCAGGGTGATGCAGTAAAGGAGAACTGACAAGAGTGTCTTTCAAAGCATCAAAGGATTTCTGGGAAAGTTCATCCCAAATGAAAGGGATCCCTTTCTTAATAAAGCGAGTAAAACCCTTGGCAAGTTTAGCGTAGTTAGGAACAAATAGATGAAAAAAGTTATCCTTTCCTTGCAGGCTTTGCAATTACAGCAATGAGGTGGGAGGGGTCAGGTGACAATAGCCTCAAATTTTAAAGGAATGATTTAGATACCTTTGTGGGACGTAAAAAAACCCAAGAGTCGACTAGATTCAATACAAAAAAACACACTTGTGCGAATTGAGACGGATGTTATAATGGTGACATCGCAAAAAGATGGATCTTAAGTGGTCATGATGCTTAGCAGAATGAGCTAGTAAGTCGTCAAGGTAAGGTTGAACAATGTGTCGAATATTGTGAAATGCATAAGGCATTTCTCTTTGGAAGGTAGAGCCAACATTTTTTAAACCAAAAGGAAGCTTCTTATAGGAAAACGTGCCACATGGACAGATAAAGGCCGTTCTATGTTGACTAGAAGGTGAAATGTTGATTTGGTTGTAGCTGTTGGGTTGTGTTATATTATTTCCACGACTAACCTATGTAGTGAATCGGGGTTTAGAGGGGGGGGCGGCAGCCCCCCCTGTCCAGGGGGTTTAAGGAGGGCGGGTAGCCCCCCTCTACGGGGTTCGGGGCAGCGCCTCGAGAATTTTTTTTTTGGGACCCTATATTAGGTTGGGCGAACCTACCTATGGTTTTCGGTCCATGGTTTTGGACGCGATGGTTTTTGGTCCATGGTATTGGTGCTTCGCATGTATAAATATGTATTGTAACATTGAAAGGAATATAATGAAAAATCAAGCTGGTAGTCTCGGTTTTGAGATCCAGTGGGAAATCTCTGTGTATATGTGTTTTATGTGTTATGCTCTCGCATTTTTATTTTTCCTGTGATTTAGAATTCGTATGCAGGTAATTTTTGTACGGGGTTAAAACCTACAACAAGCATGGTGATCAACTTACAAAACTCTACTTTATCTCAAGTGGGTTTATCGAGAGATGAGCCTAGAAACTCTCTAAATAATTTTCCTCTTCTTACAGATAATTTTGATGAAGGTATAAAATGCCTGGGTTTTCACTTAAAGTTATGGATTTTTAGACAAATTTCAAGGGAAGGTAGATTGCTGCTCATAAAGTCTCTTTTGGAAGTCATCCTAGTGTTTTGAATGATATTTTCTTTGATTCCTAAAGGGATGCTGAATTATGCTTATATAATTTGGTGCAAATTCCTATGGATGGGATCAAAACTTGGTTGATTTTTTCCTTGGGTTAAATGGGAAGAAATTAATCTACCTAAGAGGTGGGGAGGATGGGGCCTAAAACAACTGTTTTATTTTTCTAAGGCCCTAAAAAAAAATTTGGACAGAATTAGTTGTCAACTAAAAGCCTATGGATAGAAGTAACTTGTAGGAATTATATATTACCTATTTATATTAAGGAATGGATTAGGATCCCTAACGATTTTAGGAGAAATGTTTATGTGATAGGGAAAGCTAGTTTAACTTCATTCAACATGATAGAAAAAGGGTTGGCTCGGAATATTGGTTCAATTGAACAAATTCACATAGAGACCGATATGTGGGTAGAATGTAGTGAAAAGTGAAAATTATTTTATTCCACAACAGTTGGTGGATCTTCTAATTTCTTAAAGGAGGTATACCCTGAACCAAGAGGTTGGTCTAGAAATATCTTCCATATGGAAATAAGGATGGGTAGATGTTTTTCAATTAATTCTTCCAGAAGAATGGCATGGACAGCTAAAAGATTTCACGACTGTGTAACACCCTCCTCCCACATTTACCCAAGCTAATCGATCCACCAGGGTAAACATGTGACAAAGACTTACGATGATATGATTCGACCTCCTAGATCATCTTAAGGAAGTGGAATTGATAGACCAACACTTTAAGGACCTCCCTCAAGATTTACAAAACATTCATGAGCGAACCAACCCCTCCAGGTGTCCAACCCATGAGAGAACTTGCTTCTTGACTGAACTAGACCCCCCATTGCTCCCATGACAAGCCTTCCATGCAACTGAGACCCTCAAGTCACTCCCGTAAATGGCCTCCATGATACTGTGGCCTTCAGTTTTGTGCGAGAGACCCCAGATTCTAAGCCATTTTTCTAGTGCCAAGACTTAGGTCTCTGCTTATAACTTGATGAAACTCTAAGAAATGATAAAAAAACAAGATGACAAGGTCCCTATTTTAAAAATTAAAAAAGGACCTAACCTAGCAGGCCCTAGCCATAACAGTCATTCCATCAAATACATCATGAACATGTAATCTACAGGTCATATAAACACATCTGAGCATAGGGACTTCATACTTATTTGAGAATCGTCAAGAAGGTTTGATGCCCTCTCATAATAGATGCAATATCATATATTAGGTCATATATTCATTAAAATTTCATTTACTAAACAAAACATGATGAGAGCCATAACTCAAGTCTGTCATGAACCATGCTTATAACCAATGGATCAACAATGATAAAACAAATATTATCATCGCATTATAACAACCACATTTACATACAATACATAAGAGGAAAAGAGCTTTGATTAACATATACAAAATGAAACAGGTTAGGGACTTCCATGTACCAACTGGCTGTAGATTTTGTTTAACCAAATATTTCTTTCAGCCAGTCACCCATGTGCCATATTCCTAGCATGAATTTGAGACCCACAATAGAACCAATCAAGGGTTCCTCTGGCTTTAATGTGTATCCTGCCAAGGGATACCTAGGCCTAAACAATAAACATACACTACTGGATTTCCCACAATTCTTCCATATATCGGTCAAGATATCACTATTCCCTAAACATGCATGGATTCCCCCAGATATCTCCACCTAAATCATGAGTAATTTTTCCATCTCCACCCTCTAATATTTATCGTTTATCCCGCCATTACCATTCAATGGATTCCTAGGCCCAATGAGGGTATTCACCTCTAGGATTTATAGTGTATCCTGCCATTACTGGTCAAGGTATTCCTAGGCCCAATGAGGGTAGTCACAACTAGGCTTTACCATGTATCTCACCATTACATGTCAAGGGATTCCTAAGCCTTGTAATTTTTCTTGATACCACCCCACTGAGTTTTGAAACCATCCGAAAATCAAACCCAACCAAGTCAAAGAATCCCATCACACCATTGTTGTTCAAAAATGCCAAGGAGAGGCTGAAAGCCACTATCACACAGGGAAAAACCAATGCCAATGATAATAAGAGAACCCAAAGCACACATGCATGTTCCATGCATGTTAAAACTAGCAAGGAAATGATATATGAAATTCGATGCCTGTAAGTAATCCTGATGTACATACTTGATCCCACTCTTCCTTCCTTGATTTTTGCTTTCATTTAATTTATTTTCCTTCCTTTGCCTTCTTTCCTCCAATTCTAGAGTGCTCCAAGGATACTCTAAGTGTGGAAGAGTATGTGAGAATAGAGATAATAGAGAGAGAGAGCTCCAAAACTAAACTGACAATAGGTTGTGTAATGAAAACAAACTGTGAAATGATCCTCAAAAAACTTTTTATCAATGAGGCCGTTATTTTCTTCATTTTCCATTATTTTCTTTCATTTTCCTCCTCACATGAAACATGTGACCTCTCACCTTTATTTTCTACTAATTCCCATTGTTTTCATAAATAAAATACCAATTAATGCCACTTTCTTTTCTAAATCATTTGTTATTGCCTTTTAATTTTTTCTTAGCCATAATAAACCAAATGAACACCCAAAATAGGATTTTTTTTCCCAACATTTAGCTTGGAATAAGTATTCCATGACCTTGGTCTTATTTTTGCTTTATTAATTTTATTACATGGATTTTTAACCCAAGGTTGTTATAGATCCCTCCCCCTTAGGGGAACACATCCTTGGTGTTCAATAACACCAACAACTAGAAAAATTGTTGAAAAGAAAAACATCCTACCCATCGAGCTTTATAACTTTGTTTGATGTAGTATTTACAATGATAAACTTGGTGAAAAGCAAACCAACATGACTCCCATATTGCTTATTGGAGTTTTATAACACAACTAATGGTGGTATTTACATCCATACACATATATAGCTATATGAAAAGACCATGCCAAAAAATATACCAAAATACATCGTCTCAACTAGTGACTAGATAAGGATACATAGCTTGCATCTGATAAACCATATCCCATGTAGCTTCACTGAGCCCAAAGTGCTTCCACTACACTTCAACCTACTCGATTGCTTGGTTATGGAACATGAGCATCTTTCTCATAGAAATACATTAAGGTTTCTGTTGGAATTCTCCTTCTGGTGCCTTGTGCAATACAGACCAATCAATAAAATGATCAAGATCCCTTACATATCTTTTAAGCAATGAAACATGGAAAGAATCGTGGACTTTGATTGTCAGAGGTAGTTCAAGTCTATAGGTCACTAGTCCAGTCCTCTCAAAGATATTGAAAGGCCCAGAATACCAAGGTTCTGTCTTTGCACATGACCAAATCTTCAAGGATATATTCTCGAGTTTGATTTGAAAGTACACATGTTACCCAACCTGAAACTCCTTCAACAACCTATGTTGATTTGTATAAATTTTCTACTTGTCTTATGCTTCCTTTATATTCTTCTTGATAACCTTAATTTCATGTTTTTTCTATGCCAACATGTCTGATCCTATCAACACCTAGTTCACTAGATCACTGTAATTAATATCATTATTACAACTCCACCCATATAATTCCTTAGACAGACTCATCCTCAATGATTCTTGATACCCATTGTGTAAGAAAACTCAACTAGTTGAAGATACTCTTACCAGTTTTACTATTGATGCATCACATACATCCTCAACATGTCCTCCAGTATTCTATTGAACCTCTATGTCTGTCCATATATTTGTTGATCATAAGTTTTGTTGAAGGCCAACTCTGTACCCAAACTTGCAAGCAACGCTTTTTAGAATCTACAAGTGAACTTAGTATCTCTGTCTAGCATAATATTATTCAGAACACCATGTAGCCTCACTATCTCCCTAATGAATACCTATGCTACATCACTATCTGAATATGTAGATTTCATCGGAATGAAGTGTGCTACCTTGGTCAATGTGTCCACTACAATGATGATGTAATCATGTTGTTTAGATGTCTTCGGCAAATCTATACTGAATTCCAGTGAAGTGACCTCCCATTTTCACTATGGAATCAGAATCGGCTGTAGTAATCCACTTAGATCCTTACACTCTTCTTTTACATGTTGCCAATCCAAGAATATTCTCACAAACTCTGCCACTTCCTTCTTCATATTCAGCCGATTGTAGAACCTCTCCACCAATGTTAATGTCTTTCTGATATGCTAGGTGACCTGAATATGGTTTAGCAAAAATTTTCTCTGGATAAGATTCTTGAACTCACTATTTTCTGGCACATATTTCGAGTCCCTAAATTTGATCAAACCATCTTTTGTAAGATGATAGTCCATATATTTCTCACCTATACCATGTTGTAACATGTGTTGAATCTCCATGTAACTATCATCGTGCTTTCCTACCTGTAAGATATGATCTAGTAGATATGTCCCATAAGAACTCATAGTTTCTATATGATTCACTTAGACTCTTCTTCTAAGAGTATCTACAACCATGTTTTCATTTCCCTTAGTATGCCTGATCTCAAAGTTGAACTCAATAATCATGGAAAACTATCTAGCTTTCTTAGAATTCTAATTCGATTGATAAAATAGGTATCTCAATACATTATGATCATTGATCATTACAAGCCTCCTACCATGAAGATAGTGCCTCGACATCTTCAACACATGGGTGATTGTTGCTAGCTCAAGCTCACGTGTAACACAATTATGCTCATGCTCATTCAGTTTCCTTGATTCATAACATAGCACCTGTACCTCCTACATCAAGACTCCACCAAGTTCTCTCTTGCAGGCATATGTACACACCAAAAACCCTTTATTTGGATATGCAATCTTTAAAACTAGAGAATTTGTCAACAACTTCTTCAACTCCTCAACGCTTTCTACACATTCCTTTATCCATTCAAGATTGTTCCCTTATATTTGCAATGATGTAATAGGATATGAAATGTGTGAGAAGTTCATGATGAACCTATTTTAGTAACCTAGTAACCCCAGAAATGACCTTACCTCATCCACATTTCTAGGAGTTTGCCATTCCATGATAGGTCTTATGTTTTCAAAATCCATTGCAATCCCTTCCATGGAAACAACATGCCCCAAGTAACGTACCTTTGTCTAAAAGAAACTACATTTTCTAATATTGACACACGATTGATGTTCTCTTGGAAATCTCAACACTACCGGTAAGTGTTTTACATGCTCTTCCTCATTATTAGAATATATCAATATATCATTGGTGAACACAATAAAAAACTTGTCCAAATAATTACACAACACACTATTCATCAAGCACATAAAATTAGGTAGAGCATTAGTCAAACCAAATGGAACTACAACAAGCTCATAATGTCCATACCTGGTCTGAAAACAAGCCTTGTAAATATCCTCTTCATTGATGATTATGCAATGATATCCTGATCTCAGATCAATCTTTGAGAACATTGTTGCTCCCTTCAACAAGTCAAATAGATCATGAATGCTCAGCAACAGATACATGTTCTTAATGGTTACCTTGTTCAACTTCCTACAATCAATGCATAACTTGAAAGTACCATCCATATTCTTTACAGACAACATTGGTGTACCCCAAGGCGATACACTTGGCTTAATGTATCCCTTTTAAAACATTTATTTCAACTTCAACTTCAATTCTACCCACTCAAGTGTGCTCATCCTTTATGGTGCCTTTGATGCTAGAGTTGCCTCTGGTACCAACTCAATGGAAAAGTTCACTTCTCTACGAGGCAAAAACATTGAAATCTCTATGGGAAACACATCCTAAAACTATTGTAAAACCGAGTACCTACTCAATACCTCTGCATTTTGAAGAACCTTACCTTCAGCAGTAGAAATATGCACTACAAATAATTCACACCCTTTCCTGTGACTACACTTTTCCTTCATAGTTGTCGCCATTCTAATTGATGTTGCAGTATTCTTACCCTGCAATATTCTATGTTCTCCAATGTCATCCACGCACTCAGTAGCCTTTTAATAACAATCCACCTTTGTCCTATGAAGATATAGCCAATCCATACCCAAAAGTATACTATATTATCCCAAGGGAATTACATTCAAATTAGCTAATGTAAGCATACTATTTAACTCAAATGCATATTAAGATCTTACCCAATGTTGAACTTTTTTCTTTTCTTATAGCCAATTACACTAACAAAGATTTTGCATGCACTTATTTATTGAAACCAAACTTGTCCACTAGGTGAGGAATAACATTAATATAATTAGATCTCGGGTCAATAAAAATAGAAACAACTTGATCAAAAATATTACCATCCATCTCAATAATAGATGCATGGTGATCTGCCTGCCTGTTATCCAATGTTGCATAGATTCGTGGAATGCTCAGCCCAACATCCCCAAATATCTTCGCTTCCTCTGCACTATAAATCTGGGGCCTATGTTCCTAATACTACATGAAATATCTCTTGAGATGCTCCTCTCCGCATATCCAACACTACAACTGTCACTTACCATCATCTTTATGTTTCTCCCCCCTCGGCTATGACCCATGTCCCTATTTAGCTACATTGAAATTCTTGTAAGGAACGACATTCTCTTTTTCACCTACATCCAAGGGTCTTGTTCACTTTAGCTTCCATTTACCTTTAGATTTTCCTTTCCCTGTTGAACAGATAAATCCCCTCTGCAGACAGAGGCGATCCCACTAGCCCAAATGGGGTCTAGCAACAATCAAACAACGCTAACATGCAGGTTCCTAATTGCAAATCAGAGATCGATGATGAGGGCCTACCTGTATTCCAACGCTAGTACTTGTAGAAGAGTCGTCGCTCCTGTTCCTTTGCTCCGGATGGTCACAATCCCCACGATCCTCATGAACGGACACCTGCACATGCAAAGAATGACACAAATACAAGCATAAAATCCAATAGATGCAACTATATATCAGTCATAAAGGATATAACTCAATCATCACTATAAAGACAATAAGAGTGGAACCATAATGATAGTCGTCTATTAATAAATAATAGGCAGAGAAAGATACAACCAAGGTTCTGACATTGAACCTATTCTCTGGCTGGGCGAGCAGCTATGTATGCCTTGCAATAGACCTTCTCTCTCTCAGAATTCCAGTAGCATAACCTCCCTATGCTTCAAAACTCTTACTATCACTCTAGCATTACTCCAGAACTCACAAAACTAGCTTGTCTAATGCATGAGGACAGACTTTTATAAATGGAGAAGGGAGGAAGGTTCAATGTACCAGGACACCCATTGTGGATCGACATTATCTCCAAAAATCTACTGAGGATAGGTGTCAAGGATAGATGATGACTCTCGACCTCTATCAGATAGATTTTTCCTTCAAAAGACTTCATGATCTGAAAGGAAAAAACATACGGGCGCACGTTTGCCAAAAATCATTACCAAACTTAGTTGGCGCGAGTGTTGTTCTAGGACAGAGCGCCAATAAGCGCGCCCCTTTTTGACGATCTCAGTGATTGGTGCGGATAAGACACTGTGTACCTGCGCCAATGGAAAAAGCGCACTTTTCAGGTATAATTTGCAGAAGGTGTCTTCAGGGAACATGAAGTACATACTCAGGGGAACATAATGCAAATGTTTTTAGGCTATTTCACTGCTCACAGGTCGCGGAATGTATCCTCCAATGTACGAAAACAGGGGTAACAGGGATGGTGACCAATGGTGACAAATTACTGTGTAATAGTACAACCCCCTTATTATATTGATGTACCCATGTAGTGCCCATATTGTAACTATTGTGCCCCATAGAAGCCCACTATTGTTATTATTGTGCCCTTACATTATTATTGTTATGTCGGCTCTCATTATATTATGACCCCTTAGACTCCTATATATAGAAAGGAGGTCTTTTCATTTGTATCATTCAAGAAATTTTCATTTATGTAATGTAAAGGAGGTTTCCCCCTCGAAGAGGCTGAATTATAAGGCGTCAATCTATCTTTTCTATCTTTTTGTGAGCTGGTTTCATAGAATTTGGTATCAGAGCTTTGGATTCTAGGGTTTCGTTGCTCAAAATAGGTCATCGTGAAATTTTTGTTAGAACTTTTTTCTGTGACGTTTCAGAAGTGGAAAAAAAACCCATTTGAGAAGAAATGGCACTAAACCTCGGGTCTGAATTTTAGAGCTTTTCGCACTATATTTGCAGAGATGTGATCTGAGGAAGTTGTTCCTTTTGCAGACTCCTGAATTACATTCCAAACAGGTGACCTGGGGAAATCATCATACCTTTCTCTCTGAGCATTAGATTGAAATTTTGTTAGAAGGTACAGAAATATGATGGACTATAGTTTCTTTTATATACTTTTTAGATCCAAAGGTTGAAACAGGGACACGTGGCACGTCGTACAAGTTTGCTCTACTGAACTAGTCTATAATCAGGTCACTGTGGGATATTTGGCATAAGTCTTCCTTGGAGAATCCAATTTGGATTAGACTAGTGGCATTAGAAAGAGGACGCATAGGGCTATTACAGGTCGCAATTTCAGAAATGGAAGAACCGAATTTACAGAGTTATAGTCATTTCAAGATTGATCTCCTAAAATCAAGAAAAGGCGATATGAGGAAGTTTGATGGCGAGGATTCGGTAAATTGGATACTTCAGAAGGAGCAATATTTTTATCTACATGGTGTACCACTATTACAAAATGTATGTATTGCATCTTCATATTTAGAAACATATCATTTTTTATGGTATAAAGGGCTTTGTTCTCATAAACAACTTGTTACGTGGTAAATTTTCATGGAGGAAATGATAGCACATTATGAGGATACAAAGAGCAACATCTTCTTTAGAGCAACACCAAAACAATTGGAAAGAGTAAAAGGGCTTTGTTACATAGTGGAAAGTAAAATTATGGCAACAAGAAAGTCTACCCCTCACAACTATAAAGATGGAAGTGTTGTTTCTCCTATCCTTCCACAACCTACAAGGGTTACACCACAACAATTGGAAGGAAAAAGAGGAAAAGGGCTTTGTTACAATTGTGATAGCAAATGCACTAAAGGTCATAAGTGTGCTGAGAAGAAATTATTTTACAAAGAGAATGAAGAGGAGGAAGAAAAGGATTAACAAACATCAAAAGAAGAGGATATATGCTAGGACCCGACCCCAGAGAAAGAAGAAATGAATCAAACCATATCTTGTAAACCATTGGCAAGAATTACCACTCCTCAAACTCTCAAGATAGAAAGACATATCAAGAAGAAAAAGATGCAAGCAGTGAAAGATTACATCGAGCATAAAGAAATGAATCCGACCATATCTTGTAAAGGTTTCAAAGAAATTACCACTCCTCAAACTCTAAAGATAGAAGGACATATGAAGAAGAAAAAGGTTCAGGTAGTGAAAGACCAAATCGAGCATCAATATCAAGTTCTCCAACTTTTAAAGGATAATGACACTTTGGTGCAAAATAGAATGAAACAACAAGCAGATCAACGTCGTAGTGAAAAATGTTTTGATGTAGGTGATTGGGTATTTTCACTACTACATCTCAAGAAAGCTATTTATGAGAAGGAAATGTTGGCAATACTACATGCACCTAAGAAATGGTAACCTTACCGAATGGGAAGACACTTCAAGGTAAAAATGGATCATGATAGTCTTAAATACTTTTTAGAACAACTATTTTTTTTTTTTGTAAATTAGGCTACTTCTATTATTATACAAAAAGTTTACAAAAAGGATTACATCGAGGCTGGCCTCAAAAATTCTCCACACTGAGATGGATTCAGCAGAACTTTAACACTCGATGTTGAAACCTCCTTTGAAATCCAACTTGTCCAACAGACTCTTGATAACTAAAGGATAGACAATTGACACAAGACATAACTTAAAGACTGACAGTGGGACACAATCCGGAACCCACTGAAAGCCAGACCATTTGACACATACCAAAAATGACTATCCACTGAAAGCCAGACAATTTGACACATACAAACACAGATAGAGCAGCAAACATAGACATGAATGAAAACCATATCCGACCTAAACAGATCTGAGCCATTTCTTGAGCTTGTCAAAACTTTTCCAACGAAGAAGGGTGTGTACTGAAGTCACGAAACAAACATCATAGAACCGCCAGAACCGCAAAAATGACCACCTGGGGTCATAGCTGGACCAAAACGTCGTGGAGGCAAGCTCAAACATCCACAGAAGTGGATGGTTTCTCCTCAACAATTCTGCAACCATACTGATCCGACGCGCTCAATTCTGTGTAAGGAGCGTCATCTTCATCCAGCTCGCTTGGACCCGCCACCACACCCGAGGCCTCCGTAGGCTGAATTCTTTAACAGTGAGCAAGAGAAGGTTGCCTAGGCTCCACAGGGACTTATGGAGGAGCTGCATTATCACACTTCTCAATCTGAACAGACAAAAAATAGGTAAAATTGTCCAAGGAATAGGGGAATCGAAAACGGGTTGAGGGATGAGAGTTGTGCGAGCACGCAGCTGCACGGCCTCGACCTCTGCCTCTACGCTAGCCTCGCCTTGCTCCACGAGAGTCCACTTCTTCAGAGAAGGATACTTGGTGTGACAGGAGCGATGAGAGGTAGCTCTTCCTCTGGAACCTCCCCGAAACCCACCCCTTCGGCTAATAAGGCGGAGCCGTTCACGTGGCATGCTGGAATAACACTAGAACGGGGACTACACAGAAAACTAGATCTCCGCAAACCAAGAGTCACAGAGAGCCAATTAACCTTACGCAAAGGCTTAATGACTAACAAGAGCACATAGGGCAACAGAGTCGATTCAGAAGGAACACAGAGGGGCAAGGTGAGAATTAGCCCATAGAGCCAACCAGGAATGTCAACAGGAGCGCCGAGGGGCGCAGTGAGAGCACAAGAAGATTGTTGCGCACAGACGAGAGAGCCAGGGCACACAAAGGAAGAGACTGAGGGCTTTTGTGCTGAGGGCCGAGGCTTAAACCTTTGAGCCCACTGCCAAGGCCCAAGAACCAGCAGCAAACCGAAAAGACAGAGCATCCACTGCAAAACATCAAACATAACAGGCATCAAATAAGGCATGAGCAGCGGATGCTGGCTCTTAAAATACCTCCTGGCGACGCCCCAAGCAATGGACATTCCAATTCAGACAGACTATAAACCGAACACTGGAGAGACGTATCGCGGGAGAGCTATAATGGAGTCGACGGTTGGTTGCAGGGCAGAGTAAAGGCTCGCATTCAATATAACCAGACAGGTGTGGCAGGCCCGTAGATATCCCTTACAGCTGGCGGATCTGGGCTGCCACTTGCCTAGTGGGAAGGTCGCCCCCGTATTCCTTCCTTTAATGTGCACCCGCAGCCGAGGATTGAATATCCTGAAGCACCAAAGAATGGCATTCCTGTTGGAGTTGTATATCCTCTCAGTCATTGAGAGTTCCTGAGTAAGGAGGGCATTGCAGATCAACCCCTTGGTTGGCCAATCTGTCTGCTACCTGGTTGGTTGTATGCCTTACATACTTGAAAATGATGCAGTTGGGTTGCCTGAGCCTTTCCTCTAGTGTTTCGAGCCTTCTGAGCAATCTCCAACTGGAGGCTATTTTGGCATCTGAGGTGCCTGCTTGAATTCTAATAGTCGCATTGATGAGGGTCAAGGAGTCTCCCTCTACTTCTAGCGGGTAGAAACTATGTTGATCAGCAATGCATATCCCTTTCCACAAGCCTTCCAATTCCGCGACATTGTTGGTGTTTTTTCCTATCGAGCCATAGAATATCTACTGAACTGCTCCTCTGTCATTCTTGATTACTCCTTCATATCCTGTTGGTCCAGGATTTCCTTTAGCTGCTCCATCAAAGTTCAATTTGAAGGAGGAGATGGCAAGGGGTGACCAATGCAAGGGGGAGACGGACTTGGGAGTGGGTCTGGAGATATTAGGAGGGGCGTAGGATAGATTGAGATTCCAGAAGTTCTAGATGACCTGCTCTTGAGGGGTGTTCGGCCAATCAGTTTCTTGCCATGAACGAAGCGCCAAAGTTTCTTGGATACTTTTCTTTAAGAGGAGCAAAGAATTTCTACAGGTCGTCTACTATTGTTGAAGACTCTGTTGTTTCGTTCCTTCCATAAAATCCAGTAAAGAAACCATGGAATCAGGTTCCATAAAGAATTCAGAATGGGGCTTTGATAAGGTTGTTTGGGCCTAGTTCTTAGAGTGTTTTTTATGTCCCCCTGATGGTTTCCTATTCTTTTGTTACATTGATCGATTTTCTCCTACAGCTGAGCAGCAAGAGGATAGGTCTCCATGAGATGCAGGATGGTCTCCAATTGGAGAGTGCAATTGGGGCATCTTGAGGGACCTATGAAGCCCCTTCTTTGTAGATTATCCCAGGTTAAGATGTGTCGCTTACTTAAGAGCCATAAAAAGGTAGATACCTTGGGCCAGAGTCTGGACTGCCATATGTGATTCCATAGTTGATCCTTATCGATATGGCCATGCGCATAGCGTAAAGTATAAGCTTCTTTGGTAGTGAAGGTCCCTTTAGTAGTGTATCCCCACCTCAGTTTGTCCTACTGGTTTGAATGCTTGATTTTTCTGTGACTTAGCTCCTGTTCTATTTCTGTGAAAGACTCGCCATGCCAATCTGTCTACCATGAGCCTGCGGGTTTCCATTGTTGGAAGTCTTGAGTCGCTTGCCACTGCCAGAATTGAGAAACATTAATGAGATTGGTCTACTGCATATAGTTCTCCCAGAGAGGTTTATGAAAGATCGAGGCCAGTTTTGGTAACTGCTGCCATGAATCCTCCCAAAACCGCGCCGAATTCCCTGAGTGAATTTCCCAAAAGTTGTTCTCTTGGATGAAGGCACTGTGTATTTTGGCTAAGTTCCAAATCATAGAGCCTGAGATACTGGGAATGATACTGATTAGTTCATCCTAATGACTTCTAGGCACATATTTGGCTTACCATAGCTTTGCCCAAGGAATGTGTGGCTTTACTAACCAATTCCACCATATCCTTGCTCCCATAGTGCAATTGCTTTGTAGGGGATCCCGTAGTCCTAGCCCACCATTGGATTTCGGCTGTCAGATTTCAGTCCATTTAAAAAGGGCCCATTTCCTATTCAGCCCCGTGGAACCCCATAGAAAACTTCTTTGAAGGTTACGAATGGCTTTAAGAACCCATTTGGGAGCTGCTAGAATAGAGAAGAGATACAGAGGCAGAGCTTGTAGGACAGATTTGATCAAAATGAGCCTACTAGCTATGTTGAGCGATCAATAAGTCCAAGAGGAAAGTCTGGCTTCCAATTTATCCAGCAGCGTACGCCAATACGCATGCTTAAGGGCAGAGACCATTACAGGAGTGCCCAAATATTTGGAAGGAAGTGCGGCAATGGAGAATCCAAGGATGCGAGCAATATTTCTTTGAGTGGAGACAGGGGTATTGAAGAAGAATAGCTGGGATTTGGTGGCATTGATCGAGGTTCCAAAGGCTTCAGAGAAAAGCGAGAGCAGGGCTTTAAAGGCTTTGGCTTCTAGAGAAGAAGGATGACCAAAGAGCATCATGTCATCAAAAAATCGTTGATGGGATAAGGAGTGGAGTCCACGGAGCGTTATGCCTTTGATCACTTGAGAGATGAAAGCATGGTGAAGGAGGCGACTGAGTCCTTCCGCCATGAGAACAAAGATGAAAGGGGATAGGGTGTCCCCTTGATGTATGCCTCTCGATGGACGGAAGGGCAAAGAAGGAGAGTCATTGAGGAGAACCAAGAAGCAAGGAGAGGTAATGAGATTCATAATCCATCGGGTCCAGGTGGTGTTGAAGCCGAAGGCTAACAACATTTGATGGATATATTCCCAACTAAGTTTGTCGAAAGCTTTGGAGAGATCCAGCTTCATTATCATACCTGGTTTTTTAAGGATTTTTAAAGAGTGGATCACCTCGTTAGAAAGAATAATGCCATCCACTATCTGATGCCCCTCGACATATCTCGTTTGTTCCTGAAGGATGAGAAGAGGTAGAAGAGGTTTGAGCCTATTTACCACCACTTTGGATATAAGTTTATAGATCACATTACAGAGGGGAATCGGCCTGAATTTGTTTGGCGTGTTTGATTCTTCCCCCTTGGGTACCAGAGCAATGAAGGTTGAATTAAGGGAAGGTAGGAGCTAGTGCATAGAGAGAGATTCTTCCACTAATTCCCAAACTCCGGTACTGATCAATTCGCAGAACTCATGAAAGATATTGGAGGTGAAACCATCAGGTCCAGGAGCCTTACCATCTTTTAGCTGAGCCATTGCCTCTTCTACCTCCTGCATGGAGATTAGTTTTAATATATTTTGGTTGTGATCTTCCGTGATTATCTTGGGGATGTGCCACGTGACCGATCTTATGGCTGCTGATCGACTTCCTATTTGTTCTTTGAACGTTTCCTGGAAGTATTCTTTGAATTCCTTTTCGATATCTTCGTGCTTTTCTAATATCTCCCCTTGACTGTTATTGATGAAGGCAATATTGTTGTGCATTCGTCGCTGAATGGTGGATCGATGAAAGAATTTTGTGTTCTTTTCCCCTTCCTGTAGCCACCTTATTCTGCATTTTTGGTGCCAAAGGATTTCCTCTTGTAGCCTACGAGCCTTTATTTCTGTCCAGAGGGAGTGCTCCTTATCTGCCAGTTATTCTGTTCTTCCCTCTAGGATAATGGTTCGCTGTAGCGAACACATATTCTGCTCCAATTTTTTCCTGGTATCCAGAATGTTCCCAAAGTGGGTTTTATTCCAGACTTTAAGCAATTGCTTGAGGTGTCTGATTTTCTGTTGAAATTGGAACATATTTGCACCTACTGGGGGGGTGAAGGATTTCCATGCAGCTCAAACCACTTCTTTAAAGTCAGGATGAGTGAACCAGAAGGCCTCAAAATGAAATGGACAATTGCAATGTTTACCCGGACGAGTCCATTGAAGCATTATGGGCCAATGATCAGAGCCACCTTGAGGCAGAATAGAGGCATGAAAATCTCCTCCTAAATGAATGGAATTATCTGAAATAAGAAAGCGATCAAGCCTAGAAGCAATATTATGTATTCCCCTTCGTTTGTTTGTCCAGGCGAATGTGCCATTTGAGGTTTGGATGTCTATGAGCTGATTTCTTTGAATGAAATCTTTGAATCCTATGCTGTCATCTTCTAACTTCATGTGCCCTCCCTTTTTCCCCTAAATTCGTGATTATATTGAAATCTCCCCCGCTGATCCATAGAAGGTACTGTCTGGTAGAGTTAAGAGCTGATAGTGCATCCAACACTTCTAATTTTTGATGTAAATCTTGCGGGAAGTAGGTGTTGGTAAGGAGACCGTGCAGATCCGTCCCGATGAGATGAAATGAAGCTTGGATGAAATGATGTGTGGCATGAAAATATTGAAGCATAAGGATCTGCGGATTCCAGACTATTGCTAGTCCACCCGAGGCCCCTACCGCGTCCACTGAAACTAAGCGACTGTCATTCCATGCTTGGCAGAGGATCCTGTTGAGGGCCGCATTAGTAATTTTTGTTTCTTGTAGAAAAACGATGGCTGGTTTCACTAACTGAATCATGTTTTTTAACATTTTGTGTTTTGAGGGGCTATTGAGCCCATGCATATTCCAGGAGATGAGCTTCATGAGGAACAGTGGGGTTGGGGCTTGTAGAACTTTGTCAACTTTGGGAATCTCCCTGATTCCATTAAGATTTCGCCTAAAATGATGGTTCTTTGCAGATCGGTTTTGCGCCCTCTTTTCTTTGTTTCTTTTAGGGTTTTCTTTCCATCCCATGGACTACCTACTTGTATGCCTAAGCATTTGTTGTGTTGAGCTTTGATGAGAACACCTTCCAGTCTATCTATTTCCCATGGAGGTATGGAGTTGTAATCTTTTTGCTTGCATGCTGTTTCAAGTTTGATAATGTCTAGTCCATCCAAACTTACATTTTATGGGTCTTCCTCCATTATTATAGGGATGTTTTGATGATCCTTTGTGCCCCCATCTTGCAAACTAAGTGCTAAAGCTTCATCAAGATCCATTGCTGAAGGTTGCATGTCAGCGTCTAAGGCTGGCATTTTCAATTCCGAGGAGAGAGGGAAGCTGGAGGGCTTGGAGGAAGATGGATCCAGGGGATTTTTGAGATGCTGAGAGGAAGATGGTCGAGGTGTGGAAACCTGAGAGTCATTCGGAATCTTATTTGAGGGATCTTGAGGGGTGAGGATTTGAAATATGTTTTGGGATTCAACCTTTTTGGGACTAGAGGGTGTAGCATAATGCTTTTTGGCATGCCTACGGCGATTGGGCACCTTAATGAAGCCTTCAGAATCTTTATTTTCCTCGTTATCAGAAGATTTGAGCTGAATATTCAAGGGACAATCCCTAAAAAGATGGCCATGTTCATGGCATTTGCGGCATCGAAAAGGGATGTGTTCATAGTCTAATGGTTGAATCCATTCAAAATCATCATGAAAGAGACTTACCAAGTCTGCAAGAGTTTTTTTAAGATGCATCTAGATGCAGATCCTGGCGTAGGAGGTGAATCTTCTATTTTTGGTTTCCTCTGCAAATTTGATGAAGGTGTCGATGCTATCACCGATGTCCTTTAAAGTTTCTTCTTTCCAGTACTCTACAGGAAGGGAATACATGCGAATCTAGACTGGAGCATGACTAAGATCCTTTGTGTCTGGATTGAATCTGGGTTTCTAGTCACGCAGGAAGAGACCAGAGGAGTTGAAGAAGTACGGACCTCCCTCAAATATTCAGGATTTATCTTCCAGGCAGTTGAAAATTGTTGTGAAGAAGCCTTTGGGGCCTAGTAGCAGGGAGACTTGTCCTTTGGGCTTCCATTTTGAGGTGATCCACCCGTGTAGGGCTTTTTCAGTTGGCCAAAAGCCAAGAAATTTTCCAATGAGTGCGTGGTCCTTCATGTATTGTATTTCTCCATTGATTCGATGACTGGGTAACTCAACTTTGATTCGTTCTGTGGCTTTTGGAATGCAGGTAGCCGAAGTCGCCTTTGGTTGTGACACTCCCGGTACATTTGCCTCCTCTTCATGTGTAACTATATGCTTCACTGTTGCGTACAGGAATCGCCTGGACAAAACAGGGGTACAGAGGAAGCGAAAACATCCGATGAACGGGAATCTGGAGGAGGGGGGGAAAATGGTCCCACTCCTCCCACCAGGGAGGTCATGATGTATGGGTTAACAGAGGCACGAAAACTGGACTACCTACAGCTCTGCAAAAGGAGGCGATCTGGTAGGTGCAGGGGGTGCGGATCTGAGCATTTTCTACATAGAGCAGAGCGCAGAGCCTAGGGTTTTGAGTTTTTTAGAACAACTATTATCTTTAGAAGAACAGAAAAAATGTGTCACAAATATGATGGGTTATGACTTTGACATCATCTATAGAAATGTAAGAAAAATTTTGTTGCGGATGCATTCTCAAGAAAGGATGAGGATGTGGAAGCATTTTTTTGTTCTATTTCTATTATCCAACCAGATTGGATAAACGAAGCAAGGGATGAATGGAAGAAGGACGAAGAAGTATGGCCACTTATTCAAAAGTTACAAAAGATCCCAATTCAAACAATATTACTAGAAATTGAAGAGGAAGGAAAAACCATATTGGAACCTAGAGCAGTCACAGAAACAAGAACATGACAGCTACGAAAACGATTAGTTTTAGAGTATCTCATCAAGTGGAAGAACTTACCTACTGAACATTCCACATGGGAGGACAAGAATTTTATACAGAAGCATCAAGAAGTACTCAAGCATTGAGGACAACACTTTTTGAAGGAGAGAGGCCTGTTAGGCCCCTATACTACTAGGGTAACCCCTTATTGTTATTAGTACAACCCCCTTATTATATTGATGTACCCAAGTAGTGTCCATATTGTTACTATTGTGCCCCATAGAAGCCCACTATTGTTATTATTGTGCCCTTACATTATTATTGTTATGTCGGCTCTAATTATATTATGACCTCTTACACTCCTATATATAGAAAGGAGGCCTTGCCATCTGTATCATCCAAGAATTGTTCATTTGTGTAATGTAAAGAAGGTTTCCCCCTTGAAGAGGATGAATTCTAAGACGTTGATCTATCTTTTCTATATTTTTGTGAGCTGGTTTACTAACATTTGGTATCAGAGCTTTGGATTCTAGGGTTTCGCTACCCCAAACAGATCATCGTGGAATTTTCACTATAACTTTTTTTTCTGTGACGTTTCAAAAGCTAAAACAAAAACCCATTTGAGACAAAATCTTGCTAAACCTCGGGTCTGAATTTTAGATCTTGTCTCGCTATATTTTAGGATATATGATTTGAGGAAGTTAGGGTTTTTACAAGCTCCAAATTTTCATCTAAAATAGATCATCGTGGAATTTTTGCTATAACTTTTCCGCTACAAAGTTTCAGAACCTAAAACAAAAAACCCGTTTGAGAATAAATCTGTCTGAACCTTGGTTCTGTATTTCAGATCTTGGCTCGCTATAGTTTCGGATATATTATCTGAGGGATTTAGGGTTTTTGTAGACTCCTGAATTACATCCTAAACAGGTGACCTTGGGAAAGTCGTCATAACGTTCTCTCTGAGCATCAGATTGAAATTTCATAAGAAGTTGCAAAAATAGACAGACTGTATTTTGTTTGGGTATAATTTTCAGAACCTAAGGTTGAAACAGTGACATGTTCCACGTCGTACAAGTTCACTCTACTGAACTAGTCTATAATTAGGTCATCGCGGGAGATTGGGAATAGATCTTTCTTCAGGAATCCAATTGAAATCAGACTTGCGTAGTTAGAAAGAGGATGTAGAGGGATATTATAGACAGAAATTTTAGAACTTAAAGATTCGAAAGTACAGAGTTACAGTCATTTCAAGATCGAGCTCATAAAATCAAGAAAAAATGAGATGAGGAAGTTTGATGGCAAGGATCCGGTAAATTGGATACTAGAGATGGAGAAATATTTTGATCTACATGGTGTACCATTGTTACAAAAGGTATGTATTGCATCTAATTATTTAGAACTGAATCAATTTTTATGGTATAAAGGGCTTTGTTCTCGTAAACCACTTGTCACGTGGTCAATTTTCACGGAGGAAATGATGACACATTATGAGGATACAAAGAGAAACATCTTTTTAACCAATTGATAAATATCAAACAAAAGGGTTCAATGGCAGAGCACATTGAGGACTTCCAAAAATTGAATATAAGGGTAAATGATATTCTAGAGAGAAAATGGTTGATGTCTTCATAGGGACTTTAAAGGATAACATTCAACATGAGGTTCGTCTTTGGGAACCTGATTCATTGGAGAAGGCATTTAGGTTGGCAAGAAAAATTGAAAGCGAAATTATGGAAACAAGGAACACCACCACTCACAACTACAATTATGGAAGTGTTTTTTCTCCTAGCCTTCCACAACCTACAAGGTTTACAACACAACAATTGGAAGAAAAAGGAGAAAAAGGGTTTTGTTACAATTGTGATAGACAATACACTATAGGTCATAAGTGTGCTGAGAAGAAATTCTTTTACATAGATTATGAAGAGGAGGAAGAAAAGGATCAAGAAACATCAAAAGAAGAGGATATACACCAGGAACCCACCCCAGAGAAAGAAGGAATGAATCTACCCATATCTGGTAAAGCATTGGAAAGAATTACCACTCCTCAAACTCTCAAGATAGAAGGACATATCAATAAGAAAAAGGTTCAAGAAGTGAAAGATCACATCGAGAAAGAAGAAATGAATCCGACCATATCTTGTAATGCATTGGCTAGAATTACCACTC
>APFE030410544.1:0-11086 GCA_000404065.3 Pinus taeda | reverse complement strand
TCGAACAATGTTAGTTTGAGAGACTTTGAGGACATTTTTGGTAATTCAACATTCATGTAAACCTAGAAAATGGCTTTCAAAAGAGAAAATGCTTAAGCTGCGATCAATTTTGCATTTTAGAGAAAACAATTGTACATACCTATGTTGTATTTGTAACATTTTTTTTAGCAGTAATGGTTATGTTTTGCATTAGGAGAGGGTTGTAGTTGAACTGGTCAGTGGTGTAATACAAACACGGACCACAGCCTTCACATAAAATAGTCATGGCCAGTTTCAAGCTATTCTACTCTGGTCGATTCTAAATATCAAGTAGGTATACTCCCTGTGGTGACCAAAAAATTACACTACAATGTGGATAAAGTATTCGAAGAAAATAAAAAACATTGTACTGGAGGGACATCAGTGTTGGAGGATTGGAGGGACATCAGTGTTCAAACCCCCATAGCCACTAAAACTATTGCTTGGTTACGAGCTTGTGTCTTTGGACCTAAAAAAATAGGTTAATGGACCAAGAATCATAGGCATCTGGCAGGAGTGAATGATTTCTGCTTTACAGACTATGAGTGGGTTATTCTAAGTGTCATGGTTTTTTTGAATAACGGTGATGAGTCACCTTGCATTAGTAGATAGTAGCGAGAGATAGTTTTCGTCACTTTGATAGTAGCCAAAGGTAACTGTGGTCACTGCTGGTTTGACAACTGAGTTATGACAGCTCCGTTATGATAGGTTTTCCCACTCTTAAGAAAAAAATCAGTGTTCAAACCCCTCGCATATCCATAGCTTCTAGAAAGTTGGCATGTCATCATATAGCTAGTTCAGGGGGAACAGATTCTGGATTTTTATCTGCCGCCAAAGAAGAGTTGCGTGCTACAGCCCTAGCCTGCATACCTCCAGAGGAAACATCCCTGAACAATAACTCTGAAGACAGAGAGGCCATTGGGTTGGGAGACAAAAGGACAGTGTGATGACAACCGAGATGGGCGAGCACTTTTATTTATCAACAAGAAACTTCAAAGAACTCTGCAGCAAATCCAATTCCAGGGAGACACAAGGACAGCGTGAGGACAACCAAGATGGTCCAGCACTTTTATCAACCAGCTTCAAAGCACTCTGCGGCAAATCCAATTCCAAATGTGACCCGCGTGGGACCTGCATGAAGGCTTTTAATTTTCCTATGACTCCTTAAATGCTGAGTGATGGGTACCAGTTTAAAGTGCACAAGATTCTATTCTTAGAGCATATTATAAGGATATTTTGAAGTTAAATGATATGATTGCAGGAAATGAAGGAATGTGCATCACAGTTTAGCATAGGAAATGTAAAACAAATGCAACAGAGAACATACTTACTCCAAACACTTAAGCGATAAAAGTAACACAAGATTTCAAGTATTTAAAGATAAAATGCATTAGATGTTTTTCATAAAATAAAACCCTAAAAGCAACCACTACAGACTGTAAAGGCCGAGAACAATTAACCGCTAAATTTTTCTACCATGATCAATTCGGAGCATCAAAAACATAAATTTAAAAAGGCTTTTTGCAAATCCGAAAAATGTGGGTAAAGGGTTAGTTAATGCCAACCTGGTGGGTAACAGACAAGTCGAATTTCACCCTGAGAACTCAAAATTCCATGTAAACAGTGGTGGAAATCTCTGATAAAACCTCTGAACTAAAAATTAGTCAGTGGGAACCTGAGATTGGGCGAATGAAACAGAGCGTAAAAGGTCGAAATGATGAACTTAACGAAGAATAAACTAAGCATCTCGCAAGGGCAGAAGGAATACCTAGCTAGTTCGTGGGGGAACAGATTCTGGATTTTTTTTTGCCGCCAAAAGAAGATTTGCGTGCTGCAGCCCTAGCTCGTATACCTCCAGAGGAAACATCCTCGAACAATAACTTTGAAGACAGAGAGGCCATTGGGTTGGGAGACAAAAGGACAATGTGAGGATCAACGATCAAACTTCGTTCAATCGTCTATCACCACAAATACAAGGCCAACAATAGGACATGGCATCGGCTGGGGCAATTCATTTCAAAGGGAAATGCCTTACAGCGTAATAAAGGTGTCTGAGGCCAAAAAAAAAATTAACATGTAATGGACTCCTCAAGATTGAGAAAAACTTTCGTGGCAAGTTTCCAATCAGAGAGAAACACTTAATCAATGATGGGAGCAGAAAAAAATATACCCAGGCATGTTTCCAAGCCAAAAGAAAGTCTTCTGTGTGTAAAATGAGAAAAATAAACATCTCAAGCTCCGAAGAATGCTTCTCCAATGCCCCAGGAGTGCCTCGCCAACACCACAAATGTCATATCCATAGGGAACACTCAGAAACTCATCTGTGAATGTGTGTTTTCAACTCCAAAGAAATGCCCAATCGCAAAGGAATGTCCAACGCCAGCGAATGGAAAAAAATGGATAGAAAATGAATGAATAGGAAAAGGTGTAAGTCTTCCGACTTGGGATTTGAATAGATTTTAATACAAGGAAGTGGGTCAATGAATCACTTAGAAAAGGATACGACAAATTAAAGTTTTCTTCCTTTATTTTCTTTTATTGGAATGGGGTGCACCCACATGCAGGGGATGTGTGGACATCCCTCAACCCACAGGATATGTTCAGGTGTCCATGACATGGCGAATAGGGAAGAGGGATATACGCCCACATACACTCCCAAACTGGATACAACCCAACCACACTGAGGATGTACCCAACATCCCCATCCAAGATCTGTACCTAAGATACAGGTTTGCATACCCATGACACAGAATTACTTCGAATAACTATTTTACAACTTTTGTAAATTTTGAATTTAAAGATACGAACACGAAAATGAATTTGATCAACCAACTGATTTAATAACAGAACAATTTTATAGTCCTGAGAGCTAACCGAAATGTTAAGGATTTCAAGAATAAAGATAGCATAATAATGATACTCAAATGTTATTTTATTCAATAAAATAATAGATAAACATAGAAAATCCAGCTAGTAGCATTGCCACTGTTACAAAACACAAGTTACTTCCCATTTTGATCCAGCAATGAGAATATTTAAGTAAACAGAAATATGAAAATGCACAATGCAAATGGAGTCCTCTCGAAAAAAAATCCCAGTGTCCAGGAATCCGGAATGTGCAATTTGTGATTTTCCAATGTCCTTGCGGACCAACCTGTCCCTCTTTCCCCTTCATCACCTTTTAAGATCAGTACCAAAACGAGAAGGGATAAGTCATTTGGTATCCTTTTGTTAGCCAACTGCTCCGTTATAAAATAAAACATTAGAGCAATATTTCAATATCTTCACATGCAACTCCCAACTCCATTATAACATTAATAGTGTTAATTAATCATGCATTTAATTGCAACTTGGCATGAATATGATGAATTTAAGGAAGTCTATATATAACTGCAATGGAGAACAACTCATTTCCAACATCATGTCTATGGTGTGAAATTATTCATCACACAGGACATTTACCCATTGAAAGTCTCGGATGAAACAATAAAACATCTTACCCTTGCTTCTATTGCATCAGTAGATGTTGCAGCAACCTTCTCATATCCACTATTTGTAAAGTCTTCATGGAATGTTATTCCACAACTATTTTTGGATGGAACAGTATGTATGGGATCATTGTACCTTCAACAATTTCTTTGGACGTGAGTCAATCTCTTCTTCCCATTGAGGGATTTGTTCCAGATGGCATGAATTAATTGCACCTACACAGGAATGAGGCTAACAACATCAGAGATGCAAGTGCCAAACTTAAACCTTCAACAACAACCAAACAAGTAGTACACATGCATATATATACACTGACAAGAAGTAACAAGCTGCTTCCGGGTATATGTTTCATATTTCCCATGATCATCATAGCTGATCAAACCATGCATTTTGGCTACATTATCAAGAGCAGCTCGATCTAACCACCCAATTTTTCTCTTGTCAAGAGCAGCTCAATCTAACACCTGGCTTTTCCATTGAATCTATACATGTGCACAGTTTGCACAGCTTCATTGTCACACAAATGCTCCCTAAGGCCATCCCAAAAAAATATCATGAATTTATATTCTTCTTTGGTATCACATTCATGAAAATAGGCCTCTCCCAACAAAAATGTTATCTTTACACTGTTCATATATCAAATTCCAGTATCTATTAAAACATGATTTAGTCAAGTATAAAATCTGAATTATGCCTTTAATCAGCCAAGAGTTGTCCTTGGAAACCACTATATTTTGACGATATGGATGGAGTGCTTGAAGCTCTTTGCAAATATCCTCCATGGCTGCATTGTGATCTCTAACCAATCATTCTACCCTTATTGATTTGTTTCCAGAAATCCCTAAAACTAACCCAGATTTTGCGAATGTTTGCCATTAAATACAATTTTGCTATTTATGTAACTGACCACACAAAAACATGAATGATTGATTCTGCTGAAGAAATGGCACTCATCACACTCCTTGCTTCATAACATGCACTGTTTGTATTTTTCACATTTTCTTTTAACCAGCCAAGAGTTGTCCTTGGAAACCACTATATTTTGATCAACTCGATGGAGTGCTTGAAGATCTTATGGATCTCCTCCATGGCTACACTGTGATCTTTAGTCAATCATTCTGCCTTGATTGATTTGTTTCTAGAAATCCATAAAACAACCCTGCAGTTGCCAATGTTTGCCATAAAATAAAATTTTGCTAGTTATGTAACTGACCATACAGCAACATGATAATTGATTCTGCTGACGAAATGGCACTGATCACACTCCCCACTTCATAATGCCCACTGTTTGTATTTTGCACATTTTGTTTGCAATCCATTCTTATGCTAGAGCTAAGGTCTTCTGTAGCTAAAACATTACATGAATGGTTTGTGTTTTGCACATTTTGTTTGCAATACAATCTTTTTCCCTACCTCAACTCTTCTGTAGCTAATGCATCACATGAATGATTGATTCTGCTGAGCATACCGTAGTGGTCACACTCCTCTCTTCATATGGTGCACTATATTTTGTTTATTTTGCTTGAAATCCGAACTTATGCCATACCTCCAGTCTCTGAAAGTGGATCAACATGAGGGCTGTTATAATCCACTTGTGTTTCCGAGCTAGGAGAATCAAATGGTGGAGCAATCAAATCTTTAAGCCCTATTGCACCAGCATGAATACATGCCTCTCCAAAAAAGTTGCATTTTCCTCATTAGCCTTATGTGTTGCATGGCTTGCCATTGTGCAGTAGGTTTTGACCAAATTCTCAAATGGGACATTGCTTTCACTAATTAACCACTAAATTGTTCTACCGTGATCAATTCAGAGCTTGAAATACAGAAATTTAAAAAGGTTTTTTGCAGATCAAAAAAATGTGGGTAAAGGGTTACTTAATGCCAACCTGGTGGATAACAGACAGGTCAAATATTGCCGTGAGAACTTGAAATGCCCTGCAAACAGTAGTGGAAAGCTCTGATAAAACCTTTGAACCAGAAATTAGTGAGCGAGAACCTGAGATTGGGCGAAGGAAATGGAGTGTAAAAGGTCGAAATGATGAACTTAACGAAGAATAAACTAAGCAGCTCGTAAGGGCAGAAGCAATACCTAGCTGGTTCATGGGGGAACAAATTCTGGATTTTTCTCTTCCGCAAAAGAAGAGTTGCGTGCTGCAGCCCTAGCTTGCATACCTCCAAAGGAAACATCCCCAAACAATAACTCTGAAGACAGAGAGGCCAATGGGTTGGGAGACAAAAGGACAATGTGAGGATCAATGATCAAACTTCGTTCAATCATCTAACACCACAAATCCACGGTCAACAATAGGACACGGCATCGGCTGGGGCAATTCATTTCAAAGGGAAACGCCTTACGGCATAAAAATTCAAGATGGGTATATTTTTCAAATTCCTGATTACAAGAAACTCACTCACATAAGTGTACAGTTCGTTGTATTTTGAAAATTCTTGATTACAAGAAACTCACTCACTCAATTTTTAAACTATTTTTCCAAACTCTTAATTATAAAAATGTTCCTTGCATAACTGTTAACACATTTTTGTAGCTACAGGGCCAGCCAGTTTGTGAACAACCTTATATAATTGAAGAGAATATACTTAAAGGCACCTAGAATGTAATGTATGTTGTGATAAACCATTCATCTTTCCTTCAGAAAATATTCACACTAATTGGAGAAATCTTTGTAGCATTGTAAAACACCCAACAAATAAATAGCAATCACAACAAAAAATGGTATTATGACAGTTGAAAAATATATTGGGTAGCTCTACAATCAATCCATGTTGATGTCCCAGCGCAACCTTCATAATCTTTACAGATCGGGGCCCCCAATTATTCCAACAATGTATAGGAGAAACAAAACAACATAACTGTAAATCGTCCTTCAGATTAAGGGCCTAGTCTAAGTTAGATACTAGGATGGGTCATTAGCAATAATAAAGGGCTAACTTTAAAGCAAACCCTTAAGGCTAACTCCATTTCCACTTATTTCAATGATGTATGCATTTATTTTGATTAGAAATGGAAACTGCTCGTTAACTCGTAACCACATCTGCTCCAAAATGGGAAAGAAGCCCTAGCTTCAACCGTGGCTTCATAGCGGGATAAAGAAACCCTAGTATATAGCTAACAAAGAAGCCCTAATTCTGTTATCCCGTAACACACGCCACCCACCTGTCTCCTTACTTAAATCAAGACACATCTCTTGAATCGCTGCATAGGATTCAGGTAAGTGATATTGAATTATGTCCAGGATTTCTTTGATCTTGTCGTAACCATCGCAACTCTACTCCATCACATAATTCTTGGCATTTTCTGGATTGCTGCACCTTCGCAACATCTCATCCTTTGCACTATTAATCTAGAATATAACAGATCTATCAAACCCTTGCTCGGCTAAGACACGCGCGGTAAGATTATATTTACGATGTGTATACTGCAATTTAAAACTCCTAAACTGTGAAGCTAGACTCCTCACTCTGCCACAGTACCTATTCAGCCAGGGTTTCTTCACACTCCACGTACCCATTACCTACAAAACATACAGTGATTTCCATGAAGTGAAACAATTGTCTCTTGAAATCAATGCTAATAGATGAATTCTAACAAAAAAGAGAGGATAGGGCTTGTTACCTGATTGAGAACGACATCACAATTTCCAATGGCGGTGATGTGGGTGATTCCAAGCCACAGAGCATGTTGGAGGCCAGCAATTAAGGCTTTGTAATGAGCATAATTGCTGCATATTCTAAAGCGATCATTGACATACGCACTGAACCTCTCCAAAGTAGCTCCATCAAGGTCTCTATAGATAAGGAAGCCAATGTTGCCACGACCAGGGTTTGGTCTGCATGATCCAGCAAAGTTAAGGGCATCATGGAACTCAGATGGAGGATAACTTGTCGTTTCCATTGATCGTCTCGTCTGTGAACTAAAGTGCCATTGTTGACCGCCATTTCCATGAGCGAGATCTTAGGGTGAACGGAAAAGACGAAAATTCATGAACCGTTTCAGTTTCATGAACCATTTCAGTTTTGGATCAACGATCAAATTTTGTTCAATCGTCTAACACCACAAATCCATGGTGAACAATACGACACGACGATGGCTAGGGCAATTCATTTCAAATGGAAATGCCTTACGGCGTAAATATTAGGAAGTTGAAGAATGAAGAAAACCATTAATTTGATATTATAAACCATTGCGAATTAATAAACCCAAGGGAAAAATATTAGAAACCAAAGGGATCAAAAATGGCAAGGGATTAATAGAAATTAATTTTTTTAACCACATTGTAAAGGACTTGTCTTTAGTGTGACTTTTTAGAGTTTCTGCTCCCAGAATCCGGTGGAAAATTTTGTGGTGAAATCTTGATTTGTGTTATTTAAACTAGTTTTTTGTGTTATTCAACACCCTGAAAACCCCTCGTGCACTTCTATTGTGCAGGGGTTACCGATCAAACTTGTGATTTCAATGGATTCTTGGGTGATTATAGAGAAATTAGACCAAGAAAATCCATAGGAAAAGCTTCCAAAAATTTGCACTAAAGACAACTCATAGTGTAAACCATCATAACATCAATACAAAAAATTAATATGAATACATTAATAATAATATACTGTAACAATTAAAACATGATAAATCATCAAGACATTAATAATAACACATTTATATCAACATTGACTATATTTATTGGCTATTGGAAGAGGTTATTGACTATGTTTGAGTAATGGTTGACATGATTTGAATATGTTTGTCTAGATTTGACTAATGTGGTTGAATATATTTTATTATTAATATTAATTAAAAATATTAAAAGGAGATTATGTTTGAACAACATTAGTTTAGTCTCCTCATTTTTCAATGTTTCATTGCAACATTTGATAAATTACAGTGCAATATAACATAAAAAATATTAGTTATCATTAATGATTAGTTATCAAAATTAAAATTAAAGTTTAATTTCATATTTTTTTAAATAAAAATAACCAAAAATATAATTTTATGAAATTTTATTCATCCACAAATTTTTATTATTCTAATAATTTATATATTTAAAAAAAACACATATTATACGTGTAAATAAAAATCCTAAATTTACATATTTAAAATACACATATTTCCTATAGAGATAATTAAAAGAAAATAGATATGAACAACATTCCATTATATTTTTATATCTCATCTATTATTATTTATTGGCTATTGGAAGAGGTTATTTTAAATAGTTTTATGGTTAAGTAGGGTTGTATGTTTGAGAGTAGTGAGCACAATTTTTTCAGATAAAAAAATATCTATTAAAGTATGATTTAAGGGACAAAAATTTTTAAAATGTAAAATACAATATGTTATTTTTAATTGTTTTAATTGTGTTTTTGTTAAATAGAGTATATATAAGACCAAATAAAAATTTTAACGATAAAGACTTCTTTTTTCGATATATATATATATATGAAGTTGATATGGAAATAAACTAATTAACATAAATCTTCAAATAGTTTATTTAAATCTCTTGTTCAAATATTTTTCAATATCCAATTCACACATTTATTTTTACTTCTATTTACTTACAACATATTCATTTTTTTTAATTATAGGTGATATTATTTTTCTAGCCGATATTATTTTTCTATTTAGAAAATAATTTTTATTTGTTATTTTTATTTTAAATGGCAGGGACAAACTTATACATACAGTCCAATTCACACATTTATTTTAGTTGTAAAGAGAGCTTCAGCGTAAATCACATAAGAAGGACTTTGGTCGACGTGTTTCGAACCAACCAATGTGGTTCATCATCAGGACGAGTTGAAGATACAGATCCAGATCAACGTGTTAAATAGTCTAAGCAGAGACTCCAACGGCTAAAACAATCTAACGGCTACTTTTTCACTCAAGAGCCCCAGTCAAACTTCATCTAACCGATTAATATTAAAATACCACTATATTCACGGAGCTAGGTTAACCCTGTGAATAATAAAACAAAACAAAGGTTAATCTGTTAAAAATAATTCATTTATTAAATAAAATATTGCTCTATTATATATAAAAATGTATAAATATATATAAAAATGTGTAAATATGTATATGCCAATGTTTATTTAAATGATTCATTCATTAAATATATCCAAATAAATATGTATATTCCAATAATTTATTATTATACCTAATTTTATTTTGAAAAACCTTAATTTTTATTATTATCATACTTGTGTTTAGTATTAATTTATAGTTAATATGTAGTTAATTTTATAGAAAAAGGTTAAATTAGGTCAATTACAAATTAATTTATTAATTTGTTGAAATATTAATTATTATTATTATATGTGTAAAAATATATATAATTAATAATATTAAAAATGTAATTAATTTATTAATTTATTAATATCTATATGCCCTAAATAAAAACTTAGGTTAGTTATACATAATAATATTATAGAAAAAGGTTAAGTTATGCCAATTAAAAATTAAATTTATTAATTCACTACAATAATATTATATATTAATTATTAATATAATATGTATGAAATAATACTATATATAACTAATAATATTAAAAATAAATAATTAATTAATTTATTACTATATTTAAATTAATGTATATGTGTCCTGAAAATACTAGGTTGCGTAATTATGTATGGGACTATAAATATTAATAGTATTAGATGCTTATGAATTGAACTTATAATGAAAGGGGTAGATCTATCCTATATAAAGAGTAATTCATTAATATATTATTAATAATAAAACCTATAAACGAATGTTAATTGAATTGACCTTAGATTTAATATTGTTATTAATAATATGAATAATTTACGCTCGATTGTAATGAATTCTACAAAAAAAGAGAGGATGCCTACGAAGAGGACAATCATACAAAGAGACCGGGGGACACGACGAACAAGGGAAGCACCCAAAGCTGCCAACGATAAGCGATACCAGACTCACAAAAACTACGCCCACCCAAAGAAAGCACCTAAGACGAGCAGAGGGGGGGGGAAGAAACTCTAGGATGACAATGCAGGGATCCAATTTCTACTAACCTTCCACCCATCATCTCTGTTGAGATTGATGGGTCTTCGCTCAATTTCAATAGCTTCCCTTAACTTGCGATGATGAAACCGATCAACCCTGGCAATGACTTTGGCCTCCTCAATGCAGACATGATGCTTAGTTTTGTTCACATGCTCTGCTAGAGCCGAGGACTTTATTCTACCATGCCTCAGGTTCGCTGCATGCTCACTAATTCTCTGCTGGATGGAGCGCCCTGTTTCACCTATGTAAGGGGTCCCACATGAGCAAGGAATCAAATAGACACCTTTCATGTCTTTGGGGTCGACCGGATCCTTTACAGACCTCAGGGAGTTACGAATGGTTCTAAGAGGCCTGAAGGTTGAGGGGATATCAAACCTTCTAATGATTCGAGCGATCCTATCGGTGGTCCCTTGGACATAGGGAAGATGGACACCACTATGGCGCTCCTTAGGCTCTTTTTTACTGAACGCATTTTTGGAGGCAGTAAGGAATGCCTTCCGACCAAGGTGCCTACTATATCCGTTATCCACAAAGACATCAAGG